>CANXYC010328916.1:0-21196 GCA_948193065.1 Aleurites moluccanus | reverse complement strand
TAAAACAATTCTAGGCCTAAAAATTAGGTCATATAACATGCATAAATATAAATTCCATGCATAGACACATCAGATTAACATATTACAAAGAAAGAAAAATAATTTCCCTAAAGGTCCCTATAAGGGTTTAGGCTAAGGTGTTACAATGTTGTTTATAATTGATGTTTTGTTTATATATATATGAATGAGTTGTATGTTTATATATATTGATATTGAGATTGTTGATGGAGATCCAGAAGGGATCAGTAGTTGGAATGATTGTGGATATTATTGAAGTGTTATTTGTTTATATTTGATTTTGGGCATAGTCCTATTTTAGGGAAAATACTATCGAATTTTCTTCAGCATTTATAAGTTTATTAAGTTGTTATTGTTTTTGCATATCATATAGATGGTTCATTGGGTTCTTCGTGGTATTGGTTGCTTTTGCTTTACCCATACCCTAGAACCGTTGCGACTCCCGAGATGGGTCGTGACAACATAACTCATCACTCATATAGAATTTTGCCAAACCATTCTACAAAATTACAGTTAAGACATAAACTCACAACTTTCATGTTTTACACTTTTTCAAATTATGTCTTTAAGATCATACAATTAATCTCACAAAATCCTGCAACTGTAAAGATCAAAATTTTCGGAAATTCTCAAACATTCTCATTTGGAAAATTAATTAATTCTCCAAACATACAAATTAATAAAAACACTATAAAATGGCAGATATTACATGAGCTAGGATAATTTCTATAAAATCAAGAGGTAGGAGTATCTAAAGTATCTTCATCTTTCTCCTTGTTCTTTAAATGTTCCTTGTACTTGGGATATGTACTTTTTTAGTGCCCTTTTTTTACAGCAATGGTGAAACTTCCCTTTTGCAACTGCAACCCCTTCCTCTTTGAATTTTTCTTTCGCCATTTTGCCTTTAGGTTTAAGATTAGAAGTAGTAGCTTGCTTCTTATTACCCTTTTACTTCTAGCCTTGCTAGAAGAGGTGGCAATAAGAGTTGCTTCTTCACCTTTTCAAACTTTGATATTCATTAACTCTACTAGAGTTATCTTGAACTGCTTAGAGTTAAGAATTATTCATAGATCACAAAACTAGTTTGAGAAATTAGGGTATTTAGACTATGACAGTCAAGATAACAAATAGTACATTCAAAAAGTTGTGGTGCCAAATTAAAAGAGATATATAATTGAAAAAATAAATAAATTTTATTAGTAAATGTTATTTGTAAATGCCATAATAATTTGGTCTTTAATTAATATGGTGCTCCCACTAATTTAGCAATTCTATACTTTCAAATAGAAAAAGAAAATCATGTTGGATGGATTTATAGTATATAATTGAATTCTTATAGTCATACTAATGTCTCTTAGATGCAAAATGTCATTCTTAGAAACATTAGCACATTATAAATTAGCTAAAATACTCATCATAACAAATGTGAGGCTCATCAATAAAATTGGCTCCTAGTGATACGAACCTTAAGTTCATAATGTCATTCTTGACCTTTCACACCAGTTAAGTCTAGCCAACTTTATATGCAAGTATATAGATTTGAAAATTATATAACTCAAGTGCACAATATCGTTCTTTCTAGGAATGTACCATCACCCACAAGCAACTAATGCCTTACAATGCCACCTTTCAAAAAACTCATGAAACAAGTATGTCACTCATACATTATCATAATTTTGGTCCCATTTGTGTTTAATAGACTTAGAAGGTTGAGGTTCCAGTAGAGAATCCAGACTTGATATTTTGGTGGAATATTTTTGGGCTTATTTTATTACAATATTACTTTACACATTATCCATTTAGTTTCATACAATCCGTGTAAAAACTTCATATTTTCTATGCAAAAACTTCATACGTTATGCATACATGTAAATAAACGAACAATGTATAAACAATTAGGTTGATGTTTAATTAGAGTTTTATAAGTAAACAATTCTTCCTCAATGACTTACTTCTATTGTGCATGATTACGGGTCGAGCTTTCTAGTCTTATAATTTTTACAACTTTCGCTTCGTTTACATAAATAATCTTTGGCATACCAAAATGAGATTACATAACATACAGTCAATTGACTCAGTATAAATAAAAACATCTAAACTGTTAATGTTACATTTCCAAATGAAAAGAATATCTTCACATTCATCCCAATTGAAAATAACAAATAATTGTTTCGTAAGTCTATTTTAATGGTCATAACTAAATATATTAAAAACATAATTATAAATTATAGTCTAAAATTTTATTTTTAATGTTAGAAAAATTCAGAATTATAAGCGCAAACGATAAGAAAAAAATAATACAAACAATTTTAATGTGGTTTGATCTTTCAATGGACCTACATTTACGATCTCTTGAGAGGATAATCCACTATATTAATATATTATAATTTTTGGACGGACAAAATTGCAAACCCTCTTATAATATCTTCAATTATCATAAAAACACTTTATCCATACACTTTATGTTTACTATAACTCTACTTCAGTCAACTATTAAATAAAAGTCAATTGCATACTAAGACAAAAGCTAAATAATTTCTCCTATAATACACATATTTATAATCTTATTCACTATAATCCTAACTCAATAAGCATTTGAAATAATATTAAAATATGAATTCTATTTCATAGAGTAAATAATCCTCCATTTGAAAAATATTTTTTCACACACAAAATAAAAATAAAAAAAATCTTCCAAATCACATTAGAATTTTTAGCCATAATTCTAACTTGTAATTATCGCAATGATGATAAATTAATGAAAATTATAATCTTAACCACTTATCTATTATATATATTTGTGGTTTTTGTTATATATGTATAAAAAGAGGATGGATATAAATTTTATATATTTCAAAAGAACTTTCAACTTCACACCGAAATATTTTAATATTTTTTATCCAATTTTTTACTTTTATAGCATAATAATTTTCATTTTAATATTTTTTTTTTATGATTTTATAAGTTTTTACAAATATTAAAATACATATATTTATAAAAGGTATATCTATATTAAGAAAAAAAAACTTTAATATAGAATATATTGAAATATTATTATGAAAAATGATGAATTTTAAGAATCATAAAATTTATTAACCCCGAAAAGACAAATTTTTATGTAAATTTTTTTTATTTATTTAATTATATTTATATATTTAACAGTTATTTTCTTAGTATTTCTTAATTGTTTAAATTTTTGTTTAAATTATAAAATTATGTACTATATAATTTGAAATTATAAAATATAAATTAATCATGGAATACTTCAAATTGAAGGCACTTAAGCTAGAGAGGACAATATTCAAATTTTTTAGTGTAATCAATTCGTTGCATTGCTTTCTCATTGGTCCAACTATATATCTAATTAACACTTTCGTGATATTTAGATTGAAACATTTAAAATTTATGAAATTTATTAAAATTTATAAAATTTAAAATTTAAATTTTTTATTTCAAAAATTTATACGATTTTATTTATTTAATACAAAAATACTATACATAAATTTTAATGATATTTTTATAATTAAAAGATAATATATAAAAAAAAATTCAAAATCTTATTTCTTATATGAAATTTCAAAATTCTCATAATAAAAATTATAATATACGATAAATTTTAAATAATTTATAATTTTTTATTAATTAAACAATAAATTTTTATAGGATATATATATAAAAAGCTATTACTAGCCATGAGATTTTTCATAATAAGCACTTTCAATTTTTAAATTAAAATGAATAAAAAAATTAAATTTTAGGAGATTAAAAAGTGGTATTATATGATGATTGAATTATCAAAATACATTATGTTTTAAAGTTTTAGAGATGAAAATATTTTATAAATTAAAATATGATAGAAGTTTTACAACATTTCAAATTAGCACTGGTAAAGTAATTTAATAGATATGTTGTCAGTTGATATAAAAAGAGAAAGATGGGGGGGTCCACCAATCTAACTTTCTAGGATGGTGGAGAAAACATTAGAGTAAAAAGAAGTTCCACGTAAGAACCATAATAAAAGAGGACTAAAGTTAGGAGTTGGTCATTGCTTTTTCATTCAATACCCAATTTTCGCTTGATGCACTCTAAACGTATCAAACAGCAATGTCGCGTGCTAAACAGACAATTTATATTACACTCTTTATTCTTCTCCAATGTGTCATGTTTGGTTATTGTTTCAAACTCATATTTATTTCTCATGTTTTAAACAACATCAATTATGCTCTTTTATTATTTTTCAATTTATTTTCATAAATTTAACTCTCGTGGTAAAACCAAAAAATACTATTAGGTAATCAAAGTTAATATAATAATAAATTAAAAAAATTAAAGGATCAATTAAAAAATTTATACATATATATATTTTATTAATTTTAGAAAAATCAGATATCCCCTAAGTCTCTTTATAATCACGTCATTACCAATTATAACTTAAATTTAAAATATTATAATTTTGAAAAAAATCAAAGTGATTGAATGTGAAATAATTTAAAATCGAAATTTTATAATTTTTAAAAATAATTTTAAAATTATTGAATCATATGTTGATTAATTTTTAATTTTTAATTCATGCATGCATTGTAAATCTTTATGAACTAAATTTAATTGATCCAAAGGCAAGAAAAACATTTGGTAAATTATGTTGGCAAATCTATAGAAAAGAGAAGTGGAGTGGCTACTTTGACAAGTGCACTAAGCTTAATGGCAAATCAAGGTTTTTCTACTTTAATCAAGTGCTTAAAAGGTAAAACCCCAATTAAAGTACATTCCAAGGTGTTATTTTCATTTACTTATTTATTTTTATACATATTTTTTTTTTCTAAGAAAAAGTAGAATTATAAGGTAAAGAGTTGACAACAAAAGAAAGCAAAAAAGGTATTTATTTGTATTTAAATAAAAATATCTTTTTGGTTTTGGTCCACATGATATAGTAAAAGAAACAAATAATAGCATATAATGTGGGTCCTAACTCCAAATGGAAATGGGTTTTGACCTTTGAAATCCATATTTAAGCATAGCGAGTGTTTTGTGATGAGGTTGCTGGGAATCTTAGCAGAGAAATCCGCCTCTCCAAAAAGGTATCAGTTTTGACTTTTGTGCCATTTCTTTCAAATTTTGCGTGTGAGAATATATAAAATTATAATTAGCTCAATGACGTGTGTTATTTTAATAAGATCAATTTACAATATTTTTAGACAATTTATTTAAAATTATGTTGTGCGTGAGAGAATCCAAGTAAATTTTACTTGTACAGTGTATGTGAGTGTTTAATAATTTCATTGTTAAATTAGAATTTTATTTTTAAATTGAGATTTTATAAAAAAAAATTATTTGATTAAAAATAAATATTAATTTATTATTTATAAAAAAAATTATTGAAATGTTTTAAAATTTTGTTTCAATTTATTGATAAGCACTAAAAAATTGATTAATTTAAAAATAATTAAATGACTATTTAAAAAATTGATTAATTTAAAAATAAAGATTTAAATATAAAAATATATTTCGAACATAAGCCATAATATGTTATTAAATGATATTAAATTTAAAAAAATTAGTTAATTGCCATTTGAATGTCTTTTCTCATATAATATGTTGAATGATTTAATCCTAACAATACCTTCTTCTATATATGAATAAGATGTTATAATAATATTTGGAGTAAAAAAAAAGTATTAATATTTTTTAATTGGATAAAAATGAAATTTTTTTGTTTATATTAAATTTATAATTTTATTTTATATATATAAATTAATAAGTAATAAAATATTTTAATTAATATAATTTTTTTTAATTAATGAAAAGATTCTATTTTTTTTTCATTTTTTTATTTTATTGGATTAATATATATTTTTAGTATAGGTAAAATTTAATTCTAATAAATAATAAATATTTTTTATTTTTTAACTTATTAATTTGGAGGTCCAAAATAAAAATACATTGATTTTGTAAATAAGAATTTTGCATATGTAAGAATGGAACAAACAAATAGATATATCAAAATTTGTAATTAAAAAATAAAAAAAAAATGAAAATTAAATTTAAAAATAAAAATGATGAGGAAGTTTGATGGGATATTTGATAAGAGGGCAAAAAGATCCTAATTAGTAATTAACAAAAAAAAAAAGGTATATTAGTAATGAGTAATGAACCAGGAAGGATAAATCACAGGCGGGGAATTGATTCAGCGGCCGAGTGAAAGGAAAGGAGAATGGTCTTTGCAATTAAAAGCTCTGTTGTGCATATCTGGCCCTGTGTATGAGTGTGTGTACCACTCTACCAGAGAGTGAGAAAATACAGACTGTCTTAAATTTTAGAGAGAGAAACTCTTGAATGTGGTGATGACTCTGTAATTCAAATTAATATTTAAAACCCACCACACACACACTCTCTCTCTCTCTGAAGAGAGAGATGTGTGTAAGAGAGAGGCAGTGGTTTTCAAATCCATCAGTTACATGTATATTACACAGTAATAGACAGTGTTTTGGTAAAGCTTATTTCGGGCGGGGATACGCTCTTGACTAACCCGAGTTTTCACTTAATCGACTGAAAAAAAAAAGATATTTGCTTAATTATAGTCCAAGATTTCATCTCTTTCATAAACCCCCTTGTAACTGGCTCTCTCAAATCATGCCAAATTCTGTGACATTTTTTCAGCCGTTTCTCTCCTTATGATATATGCCTTTTTTGGCCTCCTCCTCTTTTTACTATATTATTATATCATGCCTCATCACTTTTGAATTTTCCTACTACTATTCTTCTTTCTTGGTTTTGTTTATTATCAGAAAGTCCTCTTTTTGAATATCATATGGAGTACGGTAGCGTTGGAGGAGGAGGTGGTGGTGGTGGTGGTGGGGGTAGTGGGTCTGGTGGGGACCATGACCCCTCCGACCTTCAGAGAAGGAAGAAGCGGTATCATCGTCATACTGCTAATCAAATTCAGAAGCTGGAAACGTAAGAACAAACTGGGCATTGGATAATTTTATTTTGTTTGATTTTATTACATAATGGCGCAATATAATTTATATTTATATATTTATAGTGTTATATATGTGGATATGTAGAATGTTTAAGGAGTGCCCACACCCAGATGAGAAGCAGAGGTTACAGTTAAGCAGAGAGTTGGGTTTGGCTCCAAGGCAGATCAAGTTTTGGTTTCAAAACAGGAGAACCCAGATGAAGGTATAATAGTTTTGTGATTTGTAAACACTAAATTTACGGACTAAAGAGCATTTTAACGTATTCAGGCTCAACACGAAAGAGCAGATAACAGTGCACTTCGAGCTGAGAATGATAAGATCCGATGTGAGAACATAGCAATTAGAGAGGCACTTAAGAATGTTATCTGCCCATCTTGTGGTGGTCCTCCTGTCACTGAAGATCCCTATTTCGATGAACACAAATTAAGAATAGAGAATGCCCAACTGAAAGAGGAGGTTGCTTGTTGTTACTCTTCTTCATTGCTGACATTGTTGTATTGTTCCATTTTCATTCATTCGTTATTATTATTTGCTAATTATATATAGTTTGGACAGCTTGATAGAGTTTCCAGCATTGCCGCCAAATACATAGGGAGACCAATTTCCCACCTACCTCCAGTGCAGCCCATTCATATTTCTTCTTTGGATTTGTCCATGGGGAGTTTTGGAGGACAAGGGATTGGTGCTCCTTCCCTTGATCTTGATCTTGATCTTATCCCTTCTGCTTCAAATTTGCCTTTTCACCCACTTGGTATCTCCGATATGGACAAATCCCTCATGACTGATATTGCTGCAAATGCTATGGTTGAATTGCTAAGGCTTTTGCAGACCAATGAACCTTTATGGATTAAGTCACCCACTGATGGCAGGGACCTTCTTCACCTTGATACCTACCAAAGCAATTTTCCCAGGTCTACTTCTCGCTTGAAAAATCCCAATGTTCGAATTGAGGCATCCAGAGATTCTGGTGTCGTTATTATGAATAGTTTAGCATTGGTCGACATGTTCATGGATGCAGTGAGTACTTCTATCAATATTTTTTTGAGACCTCTATTTTCCTAATTTTCTTGGTTGTATCTGAGTAACAACTGATTGGAATTTGCAGAACAAATGGGTCGAGTTGTTCCCCACAATTGTCTCCATGTCAAAGACCATTGAAGTAATTTCATCTGGAATGCTGGGCAGTCACAGTGGTTCTCTGCAACTGGTAAAAAAATTAAAACACACTCTATTGGCTCAAGTTATTTGGTTCTGATTTCAACATTGTGTCTTTGGAATTATTTTCTAATGTTAAGGATGATATTTGCAGATGTACGAAGAGTTGCAGGTGCTTTCACCATTAGTACCAACTCGAGAATTCTATATCCTTCGTTATTGTCAGCAAATTGAGCAAGGCTTGTGGGCAATTGTTAACGTTTCGTATGAAATTCCCCAATTTGCTTCTCAATGTCAATCTCATAGGCTTCCATCTGGATGCTTGATTCAGGATATGCCTAATGGATACTCCAAGGTTGTCAAATTGCTCCATTGAGATTTATTATGAGTGGTTAGTTCAGTATAATATTTTCAAATCCAGCACAAGTTCAGTGATTTTATTGTACTCAACTATAGAATTTCAAATACAAATGCAGGTTACTTGGGTGGAACATGTGGAGATAGAAGACAAAACCCCAACTCATAGGCTTTACAGAGACCTCATACATAGTGGGATGGCCTTTGGAGCTGAACGGTGGCTTGCTACTCTACAAAGAATGTGCGAAAGGTTTGCATGTCTAATGGTGTCAGGAACTTCAACTAGGGATCTTGGTGGAGGTAATTTGAGAATTATGCTAACACCGTTTGGCTTAGGTAATATTCTTATCATGAAGTCAACTAAATTCTTCTGTTTTTCAGTCATTCCATCACCCGATGGTAAGAGAAGCATGATGAAACTTGCCCAAAGAATGGTCAACAGTTTTTGTGCCAGCATCAGCACTTCTAACAGCCATCGATGGACTACTGTTTCTGGTATGAATGAGGTTGGAGTTCGAGTTCATAAGAGCACAGATCCTGGGCAGCCAAATGGTGTAGTTCTTAATGCAGCTACCACCTTTTGGCTTCCAGTTTCTCCACAAAATGTCTTCAATTTTTTCAAAGATGAAAGAACTCGAGCTCAGGTATATATGTAGATATATATATTTTTACTGTTGTATTAATTGGCCTAAAAATGTTCTTATTTGTTGATTCTCTTGACTTGTACTCTCTTCTTCTTTAGTGGGATGTTCTCTCTAGTGGCAATGCAGTGCAAGAGGTTGCCCATATCGCCAATGGCTCACATCCAGGAAACTGCATATCTGTTCTCCGGGTAAGTCTGAAACTACTGTTTAGCTCTCTTTTCTTTAGTAACCTTCAATGCTACTTCTTGTAATTTCGATAGCATTATTTCCTAATTGCAATTGGTGCTATTTGGTTTCTGCAATAGGCATTCAACACTGGGCAGAACAATATGTTAATACTGCAAGAGAGCTGCATAGACTCATCTGGTTCACTTGTAGTATACTGCCCGGTTGATCTACCAGCAATCAACATAGCAATGAGTGGAGAAGATCCGTCTTATATTCCATTGCTGCCATCAGGATTCACCGTTTCACCTGATGGTCGTCCAGACCATGGAGACGGAGCATCAACAAGCTCTAATACCCATGGAAGCATGGGTAGGTCTAGTGGCTCACTAATTACAGTATCATTCCAAATACTAGTAAGCAGTTTGCCATCAGCTAAGCTAAACCTGGAGTCTGTAACCACAGTTAATAATCTTATCAGTACAACCGTCCAGCAAATTAAGGCTGCAATGAACTGTCCTAGTTCCTGATAAATAATTTGATACTGCTACCACTGCAATTGCAATTGCTATACAACTGTTTTCTCTTTGGCTTTACATCAGCTTTAAATATAGAGAGATAGAGAGAAATTCAGTGTGTATAAGTGGAAGCTGGAAAAGGGTATTGAATGTGAGGGAGAAGAAGAAGTATTGAATTTGGAGAGGTTAGTTGAGGCTTTGAATGCTCTCTCATCAAGAAATTGAAAGAGGGTTTATTTACTACCTGCTGCTGCTTGTTGCTGCCAAACTTCATTACAGTCTACACCAACTAGATTTGATTTGATTTATTTAATTTTTATTTTTACAAGAGGGAAGGGAGATTTTTAATTGGTTGTTCTAAGAATTTTTTTTTTTTTTTTTTTTTTTTACCTTGGAAGAATTAATAGTGTGATTTAAAGAGGGAGTCAAGAACGCACCATCCATCTCTTTCTTGCTGGTTGTTTCTATATTTTTCTTCATTGCTACTACAACACAGCAAGAAAAATGTGTGGTTCGGGTATTGACTTCCGTGCTTTCATATTTATTTAGCAATCAATTATCTTTTCTTTTTTCTTTTTTCTTTTTATTCATGAGATTTTTACTGCTGCTTCACTCTGTTTTAAAACTCTGTTTCTCTCATGGTTATGGTTGTATGAATCAAGACAGGCAGCCAGGGGTTGAAATTCATGAGTGCTGTGGGCCACTGTTTAGCTTCAGCATCAATGTTGGGCTCCACCTCCATTCCTGACCTTTTTCCACTTTGTAACTTCAAACAATAACTTGATTTCTTACATTTACATCAAACCAATAATATAATAATATTTTAAACATAAAATCTTTTTTAATGAAAATAAATAAATATAAGAATAATTATTGATTAAATATTTTTTTTATCTATTGATTTAGTGTACGAGAATCTATACTAATTATATGAAATATTTATTTTGTGTTTTATTGCTTGTAACTAAAACAGATAAAATTATACAAATTTATTTAAAAATAGATTAAATAAAAAAAATAAATTTTAATATATTAAATATTATTTTAAATGATAATGATTATAATTAAATGTTAATCTTTTAAAATCTTTATTTTTTTCTTTCATTCAATTCATTTTCTTATTAATTTATTTAATTTTAACTATATTAATTACTCCTGAGCAAGTGCTCTCTCATTAATAAAATCCATCATTTTTATCAAGAAGTCTAATGTTGATTAAATCAATAATTAATTAGAAAAAACAAAAAAGAAAGTGGGGGAAGGTTTGCCTTAATTAGCAAGTCATTAAGGCAAGTAGTTTGGCAATGATCAAACATAAATCTGACAATCAATAGATTCAACTGTTGAAATCAATTGCTACTCAGAATTCATATTGAAATCAGCAATTCAAGCAGTAATGGCGGTCTGCTTACCTTGCGAATTAATCACTCTTCCTTCTACACAATGTTGTGTCTGAATAAATTCTTCTTGTTTTTGTTGAACGTACGTTTCATCACATGCTCTGTTAGGGATGGCAGAAGGTAGGACGGAGCGAGGCTGAAGAACTATCTCCCATCCTTATTTCTGTTTTAGTGTGGAATCTTTATTTTCTTTCCCACTCATATATGTAGATAATTTAATCATATATTCATTGACATTTCTATTTCACACTTGAATTTTATATTATTAAATTTATATATTTATAAATTCATAAATAATAAATAAAAATAAGAATAAATTTATTTAGAAAATATTAATAAAATTTAAACACATAAATTATCAATCAAACATAATTAAAATATAAATATATCCAATATATTAAAAATATTCTACAATATTATTTAATAAAATATTTTAGCATATATAAAAACATAATAATACTTAAATAAATTCAATACAATAAATGTAGACTTTTAAGAAACTCCAAATAATCGGGTAAAAAGTAAAATAAACACTAAACTTTAACTATTTCTTTTATTTTGGTCATTAAAAAAAATCGTTTCAAATTAATCACTAATCTTTATAAAAAAAATTTCTAATAATCACTCGCCAGAATCTTATACCGAGAAACTAATATAGAATGCTACGTTAGCGCCGAACTTCAATCTCATGTCACTTAAATACCATGTGTATGACACGTAAATGCCATGTCATTCGTATTGATGAGTCAGCGTGCCACTTAAGTCTTTAACACTTGAAGCAACTAACTTTAGTGAGTTTTTCATTTTGATCACTAAAAAAAAACTCATTTTCAGATCAATCAATAAAGTTTTAATTTTTTTATTTATAAGTCATTTATTGAATTTTGAGGCCGAAAAACTGAAGTGACATGTTGTGTAATGTCATCGCCTGACACGTTGATGCCATACAAATGTTACATAATCACAAATGTCATATAAGTAATATCATGTCAAATACATAATTTAACTTATAAAATAAAAAATTAATATTAAACAATTTTTGATATTAAACTAATTTAATATTAAACAATCAATATTAAACTAATTTAATATTAAACAATTTTTGATAATTACTAAAATATAAACAAATTCATAATTTAACAGATATATTTTCATCAATACCCAAACCCTTAATTCAAAATTCATCAATACCTCAAAATTAAAATTCTCGCTTCCTTTGAATAACAATATTTTTCTGTTTAGTAAAAGGATCAATCAAAAGTTCCAACTTGAATAATAATCCAACCCATGACTTGATAAAAAGAAACCAAATAAACCAATAACGTTGTTCAACGATGAGATAATACTAACAGTGAGATTGAGCTTGTGATTAATGTATTAATTAAATTTTGAAAAGAGAATATGAAGCGATGAGAGAAAAAAGAAAGAGAAATAGAAAGATTTTTATGGTGATTTGGATTTATGTATTTGTTCATAAATAAGCAGAGGAAGTGAAGTAGGAGAAAAAGAAAGTGAATAGTATATTTAATTTTTTCGACTTCTTGTATTTGTTTAGTGACTTTTGGTTATATTTTAATAATTATCAAAAATTATTTAATATAGTGCATCAATATAAAATTAATTATTTAAAATTTATTTTATAAGTTACTATGCATGTTTACGTGATATTAAAGTTTATGTGGCATTTGCATGACATCGACGTGATACTTACTCATTCTTGGGCGATCACATGACATGCCACCTCAGTTTTCCGACTTCAAAATCCGAAATTTTGTAATTGATCTGAATAAAATTTTTCTTTAGTGATCAAAATGAAAATTCTACTAAAATTTAGTGACTTCAAGTGTTATAGGCTTACGTGGCATGCTGACTCATCAACACGAATGACATGGCATCTACGTGGCACACACGTGACATGAGATCGGACTCCTGCGCTGATATTGTACCATGTTAGCTTCTCGGTGTAAAATTTTGGCGAGTGACTATTGGAAGAAAATCTTTACAAAAATTAGTGACTGATCTGAAATGATTTTTCTTTAATGACTAAAATGAAAAAATGGCTAAAATTTAGTGATTTATTTTGCTTTTTACCCCCAAACAATCTCTTAAAAATTCAATATATAAATTAAATTATTCTTTAATATAATGAACAAATAAACATAAATACATAATTTTGAGTGATGAAAATTAAAAATCCTAATATATTTGTGTTTACACTTATATAAAAATAATTAAGTAATATATTTTTTATATTAAGAATAATTAAGTAATTATAATATTAGGTCTCAAGGGATTGGGACAGGGATCCAGTGGGGTGGAGAATACACTCCCATTTCTGCTCCATTCCTAGTAACGGGAAAAAATATTTCCAATCTCCGCTTTCATGGAGAGAGAAAATAGAAAATTCCCTCATCATTCTAGGTAAATCTCTGTGAAGAATGAAGATTTTTCACCTATTGCCACTCATACTCTCTCTTATGAGAGACCACAATTTTTTTTGGGCAAATTGAAAAAAAAACTAATAGAACTTAATGAAATTTTATACACGACATGGTTATATTATTTTTTTTCAAAAATTTAAGAGAATGTTTGGCCCCTTGATACGAAAGATAATGTAATATATGATAAGGATAAAGATAGTTCAACTAATCTTAACCTCTTCAAGATTGACTGACGGCATGATAAGAACGTATGATGATTATAACAACTTGGTCAATGTTTAATCACATTGTTATTATTGTAAAATTTAAAGTAGCATACTGTTATACGTGTATTATATATATCTCTTGTAAGTCATTATGATAAATACATAATCAATTTATTTTCTCCATTCTTGGTACAAACCTATTACTAGGTGATTAAATCTCTTTATGGTATCAAAGCCTAAATAGCTCTAGCAAGTGTATTCAATGGCAGAAAACACAACTTCTTCATCCAACACCTCTAGCATATCAAGGGTCATTTCATCCACCACCTCCTCTATATCACCTATTCCAAACGTGATTTCCATCAATGCCTTAGCCCAGTCACCAATTAAGTTGTCTTCAAACAATTATGTTATGTGGAGAGCTCAATTCAAGTCTCTTCTTATAAGTTACAATTTACTTGGTTATCTTGATATATCTACTCCAAAACCAGCAGTTCAAACACTCAATGACAAAGGAGAGATGGTTCCAAATCCAGATTACTTGGTTTGGATTCAACAAGATCAAGTTCTCTTACACACAATTTTAGCTTCCAATTCTAAAACAATTATGCCTTTGTTGGCTTCAGCAAACACATCAACAGAGGCTTGGAATAAAACTATGACCTTGTTTGCCAATAAATCACGGTCTAGAATTATGATGCTTAAGGAAAAACTAATTAACAGTTTTAAAGGGAACAATTATGTGTTTGATTTTTTGAAACAAGTCTGATGTATCGCAGATGAACTTGCACTCAATGGGGCACCAATGGATGATGATGATATAGTAATTCATGTGTTAAATGGATTACCTAATGACTTTAGAGATATCTAATCAGCTATCAAATCACGGGAGCTTGGAATCTCATATGAAGAACTCCATGATAAGCTAGTGGAACATGAACACTTCTTATAAAAAGTGACCAAATCCAACAATACTAAAGTCTTTACAGCCCACATAGCTCAAAAAACTTACCCTAATCCTGCTCAAAGGAACTCACAAGCAGTTCTCTTTCAGAATAATGACAATAATAGAAATTCTAGTGGTGCAAGAAATACTGAAAGTGTTTGTCAACTCTGTAACAAGCCACGACACACAGCAAAAATTGTTATCGTGCACTATCTATTCTGTTTGGTAATCCTATAGCAAATATGGCATTTCAGACAATTCCAGAGAACCAAAAATAGTTACTTGACTCAGCTGCATCACACCATATGACATCCGAGCCTTCTATTTTCTCATCCGAATATCCTTATAATGGCACTGATGGAATCCAAATCAGTGATGGTAAACTTTTATCAATAACCAAGACAGGTTCAACACAAATTTTCACTTCTCATTTTTCATTTAAACTTAACAATACCTTATGTGTCCCTAAATTAGCCAATAATCTTGTCTCAGTTGGTAAGCTTTGCAAACAAAATTATGTTTCAATTGAATTTTTTCCTGATTGGTTTGTTGTTAAGGAACTTCAAATAGGGAAACCACTTCTTAGTTGTCGAAGTGAGAATGACATTTATCCTTTTCCAATAGCAAATTCAATTATATCCATATTACCAAAGGCTTTTTCATCCATCTCTAGTCCTTTTTGGCATGAATGGTTAGGGCATCATTCATTCAAGATTTTACGTCAAGCTCTTTCTTCTTTTGATTTGTCTAGGAATTATGTTTTTCAAAAGCATTGTAATGCATGTTCAGTTAATAAAAGTCATCGGTTATCCTTTCATGTTTCGTCCCTAAAAAGCAATAACCCACTTGAATTGATCTATACAGATATTTGGGGTCCATCTCCAATTACATCCTTTGATGGACACAAATATTACTTAATTTTGGTTGATCATTACACGAAATATGTTTGGTTCTATCCTATGAAAGTCAAATCTTATATCTATGCATTGTTTCAACATTTTAAAATACTAGTGGAAAATTGTTTTGGTAAGAAAATTATCTCGGTTTATACTGATGGAGGGGGAGAATTTCTTAAGTTAAAATTTTTTTTTGCAACTTATGGCATAAGTCATCTCCAAACACTCTCACACACCCCTCAACACAATGGGGTATCAGAAAGATGACACAGACAAATTGTTAAAAAGGGTTTGATTATGTTACATCACGCATGTCTACCATTAGAATATTGGAATTATGCATTTTCAACAGCTGTGTATCTCACTAATCGACTCCCCACATCCATTCTAATAATAAATCACCTTTTGAATGTTTATTTAAGTAGTCTCCAAATTATACTAAGCTCAGAGTCTTTGGTTGTTTGTGTTACTCATGGCTCAAACCTTACACTCACCATAAACTCCAAGCAAAATCATCAGCTTATGTGTTTTTAGGGTATTCATTGCATCAAAATGCATTTCGGTGTCTTGATATAAATACGCATAAAATTTACACATCAAGACATGTTACATTTGTTGAAAATATCTTTCCTTTCAAGTTCATCAGTTCAAAATCAAACGAGACTATGAGTGATTCCACTTTCATAGCTAATGGAATGCCCGAAACACACTTTCCAGTTCCCATTCATGTGCATAACCATCCTAATAATCCTTCTATGCCGACAATGTCTTCTCCACCTACTGGTTCGTTGAGCAGAAGTTCCACCTCTGCTGCAATTCTAGACAATATTTCATATGATATAAGTTTAATTGCACTTAATTCTAATGCTAGCTTATTAACTGATAACCTTGTTTCCTTGTTTAGTATCCCCAATACAACAACACAACCAGTCCAAAACATTCACCCAATGACAACAAGAGCTAAAGATAACATCCAAAAACCAAACCCAAAGTATGCCTCCAAAGCCACCAAACATCCAGCCTTAGAAACACTTGAACCAAGCACCATAACCCAAGCTCTTAAAGATGAGAAATGGCAAGAAGCAATGTCCATGGAGTATAATGCCTTGCTTAATAATGGAACATGGGAGTTAGTTCCATATACTCCTGACAAACATATCATCGGTTGTAATTAGGTATACCATATCAAAAGAAATAGAGATGGTTCCATTTTAAGGTACAAGGCTAGCCTTATCGCCAAAGGATTTCATCAACGACTTGGAACAAATTTTACTGACACTTTTTCACCTGTTGTTTAACATGCCACTATTAAATTAGTGTTCTGCATTACTCTTTCTAATAATTGGCAGGTACAACATTTGGATGTCAATAATGCCTTTTTGAATGACGCAATTTCGGAAGCTATTTATATGCACCAATCACCTGGTTTTCAAGATCCAAGTAGGTCGTCCTATGTTTGCAAACTACACAAGTCACTCTATGGTCTAAAGCAAGCCTTAAGGGCTTGGAATCATACACTCCGCCAATTTCTAATTGATTATGGTTTTCAGCAGGCTGCTTCAGACACTTCATTATTTATTTACAATAATGGTAGCAAGCTCACATACTTCTTGGTCTATGTTAATGACTTACTCTTGACTGGGAAAGATAGTAGCTTCAACAAAAAATTTGTCTCTGCTCTTGGTGCTCGTTTCTCTCTAAAAGATCTTGGTGCTCTTAATTACTTTCTTGGAATTGAGGTGATACCTGTACCAGATGGCATGCTTTTGAGTCAACATCAGTATACAAGGGAGCTGCTAGAACGCACAAAAATGATTGATGTTAAAAAAGTTGGAACACCAATGTGCTCTACAACTCCTTTATGTCTTGATGATGGTTCTGTGGAGACTAATCCTAAAGAGTATCGGTCAATACTTGGATCCCTTAAATACCTTGTTACTACAAGACCAAATATTGCCTATGCCATGAATAAACTCTCTCAATTCATGCATAGGCCATGACAAACTCACTTGACAGCCTTGAAGCGAGTCTTAAGGTACTTAAAATGGACAATGTTGCATGGTTTGTTGATATGCAAAGCAAACAATTATAGTTTAAAAGCTTTTTCAGATGTTGATTGTTATGGAAACAAAGATGATAGATCATCCACAACTACCTATGTCATTTATTTTGGCTCAACACCAATCTTGTGGTACTCAAGGAAATAACGAGCCATTGCTCGATCATCAACAGAGGCGGAATATTGGGCAGTAGCTTCAGCTACAAGTGAATTAACATGGCTTCAATCATTACTCAAAGAACTTTATGTTCAATTTTCAAAAGTCCTACCATTTTTTGCGATAATATAGGAGCGACATTTGCTTATGCAAACCCTGTTTTTCACTAAAAAAAATGAAGCATATTGAGATTGATTTTCATTTTGTCCGAGATTAGGTTGCTAAAGGATTACTTAGGGTGACTCATATATCTTCAAAAGATCAACTAACTGATACTTTGACGAAACTTTTAGCAAGGACACAGTTTGCAAGCTGTCGAAGCAAGCTAGGTATACAAGATAGTACACCTAGCTTGAGGGGGGCTGATAAAGATAAATATAGTCCAACTAATGTTAGCCTCTTCAAGATAGACTCACGACATGATAAAAACACATGATGATTATAACAACCTGGTCAATATTTATCACTTTGTTATTATTGTAAAATCTAAAGTCGTATATTGTTATACATATATTATATATATCTCATGTAAGTCATTATAATAAATATACAATCAAATTATTTTCTCCATTCTTGTTACAAACCTATTACTAGGTGATTAAATCTCTTTAATATAATCTAATATATTCTTGATAAATATGTTCATGGTTCAGTCCATGAGTCTTGAAATATAAAATAAAATTATGGGCAAACAGGTAGAGCGTTTAGAAATTCCAATCCTAATTCTAGCATGTGAACAAGTCTAATTCCTAGTATAAACATTATATTAAACATTATCCAAAATTTCATTAACATCCTAAATTAATTGAATTAAAAATATTAATTTAAAAATAATGAAAAGGTAAAATATTAATTATATCAAATTTTAAAAGTAATTAAATAAATAATTAATCCTATTATTAATTAAAACACTGATTACAATAAAAAAATATGTTTAAGATTAAAATCTACATAGTACCAATATTAAAATTACATCATGTCATTGTTTAATATTGTTAAGTAGATAAATTAAGGAATTCAAATATTATTACATCAAAATTTTATATAGAAAAGTTACGAGTAAAAAAATTAAAAATAATAAAAAAAATTTGCATATATTAAATATATAAATTTATCTCATATATTAAATTAATGAGTAATATAATATTTTAATCAATAATTTTTTTTTATTTATTTTTTATCTATAAAAAAATATCCATATTTTTTTATTTTATATATTTTTACTTTATTACATTATTTTAAATACAATTTTTTTATTGTTATTTTAGTTTAATATTCTAAATAAAGGTGCGGGCTAGGTTAGGGGGAACAAATTACTTGTGCTAGTAGTGATGGCAAATTAATGAAAGGCTTTGTATTAGACTATTAGTATTAGGCCCCACAACATTCCACGTGGGGAAGTGAATGTGAAGTTGCTACTAAATATTGAAACCACACGACGGAGTACGGTTGCCTTGTGTTAGTGGCCGGTCTATTTTCTTTTGGAGGGTGGTTTCAGTTTCGGTTTACCAATTTTTAGAATTGGGATCGAAGTGAGCTTTGATTTGGATTTTGATTTGTGCTGATTTTGACATTTTTTTTTTAATTTCTTTTGTTTTTATTTTGATTTGGGATTTTCTTTTTAAGAAAAGTCTTAAGTTTTAAAATTATACTTATCAATATTAAATCATGTAAAAAATAATAATTTATCTTAAAACTAAAAGATACTGTGAATGTGTGATTTTATATATGTGTGTAAAGTTCAATGATGATAAGTTGATAATCAAATAATGGTTGTTAATGTCCTTAAAAAAAATCTACAAAATTCAAAAACATGAATTCCTCCTAGTACAATTCATATTTTAGATTTGGGATGTGAGTCACTATATTTGATACAAGTGTGCCTTATTTTTAGGGCATGCACCTCGATTCACTTTCCCAATCAAGCATGATAACTTGCCGCACATGTTTCAAACCATAGTCATATATCTTTTAGCTTAGGGATGTGCATTTCTTATCTTAGTTTTCAGTTTTAAAAAATAAGCAATAATATAATCACCCCAATTTTTATGATTTTAAAATAGTATTTTATGAGATAATATTTTTTTATGAAAATTATTTTTATAAAATATTATATATATAAATATATATATTTATATATAAAAAAAATATTGGGGTTCAAAGTCAGGTCTAATAGGAGGGGGATGAGTCTTCCAACCATTAGACCAACTTTTATTTTTTATCAAATTGAGATATATATATATATATATATATATATATATATATATATATATATATATGCATTTTATTTTTTTTAAAATTAAATTAAATTATTTTTTTGATTTGGTGAATAGTGATTGGTTGGCTTTTAAAACCAACCAATCAGTTGTTAGTGGTGAGATCGGTTTGGTCTGAAGAGAGAGAGAGAGATTTTTCGATCTTGTTTCGACGAGCTCCGGTGGTCTTTCCAGCTGATCTAGGACTTTATGGAAAGCTCTCTTCATGAGCTTTCGATTACCACCAACCATGGAGGAAATAATTAGTCGATGATGGAGAAATCAGAGGGAGAAGTTTTCGGCCACTGAAACTTCTGAGCTTCGATTTCGGTAAACTGTGGCAAGTGGCGGCGAGTAGACTGGAGAACCGTGTTCCTAGTGGCAAGACGAGCACGATGGTGTAGGGCTCGACATTTAGGATCACCGATAGCGGCGGCGGCGGCGGCTCCAATGGCGGCTTCGGCGACCGAGTTCTAGCAATTTTGTTGGATCTTTTCGGTGTGTTTTCTGACCCTAGTTAAACAATTTTATTTTTAGTATACCCCAAATTTTTGTCTAGTTAGTTTCATATGTTTATTATTTGGTTAATTGATCCAAAATTTAGATGGAAATGATTATATATAGTGATGATAGTATTTTGGAATTTGATAATGTGGTATATAAATTCATAATTTAATGAGATAAAAATTATTAAGTTTAAAGAAATTATTTTTGAAGAGGAAAATAAATTTCTTTAAATGATTTATTAAAATTTATGGCTGAGAAATATTTTGGAATTTTTTTTATAATAATAATATCTTAAAAGGATAAAATTTTAATTTTTTTATTTATTTAATTAGATATTATTTAAAGAGAAAATTTATTATTAATTTATATATTAAGTAAAGTAAGTTGTTTTTTTAGAAAATAAATTAAAATTTGTATTTTGACTAGTTAATATTATATATATATATATATATATATATGTATATATATATATATATATATATATATATATAT
>CANXYC010328905.1:0-17239 GCA_948193065.1 Aleurites moluccanus | reverse complement strand
AAAAAAAATAGTTAAAAACAAAAAAACAAATTTTAATTATTTTAAAATTTTTTTTTTTTTTTTTATTTATTAAAAAAAAAACCCAAAAAAAAAATTAATTTTCACCCATTTTTTTTTTTTTTTTTTTTTTTTTTTTTTTTTTTTTTATAAATCAATCCAAACTATATTAATAATAAAACCATGATTTTTAATTTTGATTGAATTAAATCGATTTAATTTGACGGTTTTAGTTTTAAATTATATCATTAAAAGACTTTTTATAAATTTTAAAGTTTTGAAATAGATAATTTATTTTTAATGAGATTGAAAAATCAATTAACTATATAAAGTGAAAATCTGACATATAATATTATTTTAATTAAATATTTAAGTTTAGCTGTATATAAATTAAATCTATTCAGGTGTCAGATTTAAGTTAAAAAAAATATTCATATGCTGAATTTAAGATAAAAATATTAATTTTTAGCAAATTTAAGATTTAAAATTCCACTTGAATATATTTAATATAAGTTAATAATAAACAAGGAAAATGTAATATATATATATATATATATATATATATAATTAAACAGTTGAGATTTGATATTTTTAATTTTATGCAACATGAAATACAATTTAATTATTAAATTATTAACTAATTAATAAAAATTTCAATGCCAAAAGTTGATAAATATAAATATCAGTCACATGCTAGCTATCATATACCTCCAAAAAAAGCTTCTAAATCCATAATTTCCACTAGCTACAAAGTACAAACCAACTCCCAATCCTCAAACCACCACCACCATCCAAAAACCCTATTTTTTTATACACAAAATCAGGATATTTGCAAGAACTAAAACTTAGAAATTAATTAACCTTAATCGAACCATATATAACTGTAAAAATAAAAATAAAAAAAGAAAAAAGAAATCAAAGTGAAGCATTGAGGTCAATTCTTGGCTTCTTCACTGGCAATGGAGTAGGAACAATAGAATTACAACGAGGACATCTAGGATTTGTCTTCAATGTCATTACATACATCAAGCAACCAGGGCATCCTGCAGCAAACATCTTCTTTTCTCGGCCATCTTCTTCCTCCTCCTCTTCTCCTCTCCCTTGTTCAAGTAGTAAGAACCTTTTCTTGAAAGTTTCTTCTTTTTCTGCTCTTTGCAGAGCAGATTTAACTTTATCAAGAGTACAAACACTGGGGCTACAATAATGGTTAGAAGAAGGAAGAAGCTTCAGTTCTAGGCAGCTTTCTTCCATTTTTGATTCTTTTTCTTGGGTTGTTGTATTTTTATCAAATGATGATGATGATAATGGTGAATTTGGAGAATTAAACATTTGTGTATACACCATCCCTCTCTGCATTTAAATCCCAATTAATTCATCATTCTATCTACAAATAAAACTCTCATTAATCTTAAAATTAAAGAAAATAAAACTGACCTTGACATGAAGAGAAATTTGTAAATCCAGATCTGAATCCTTATTATTACCAACTTTTGACAAGCCTCCAAGCAAATCCCTTGTAATAAGAATTTCTGAATTCCCACCTTTTGCAACTGAACTCACTTCTGCTGCCATTTCTTAATTATTCTCTAATTGCAATCTTAATCTCACTTTTCTTTCCTTTATTTTCTTTCTTCTTCTCTCATAATAATAATAATAATAATAATAATAATAAAGCCCAGATAGCTATTATATTTCTGAGGGAGAGAGAGACAGTTATATATACAAAGAGAGTGAGTGGCTAAATGAATGAATGAATACAAGCAAAGCAAGTCTATTCAAAATACATTTGTTATCACTCTTTTGTGTTACTACCTCCGTTCTAAATAAATCTTGTTTAATTTTTTTTTTTAAATAAGTATTACTTTTAAAAAATTAAAGCTATAATAACATTTTTTTTTTTCAATTTTAACCTTTAAATTTATTATTTTTATTTAATATTTTATTAAAAAAAATTTTAAAATAAAGATAAAAGGGAGATTTCAAAACGAGTTAGAATTAATAAGGAATTGATGGAGGTGGGTGAACGAAAGAATCAAAGAAATTATATGTCAAGACCCTTATGAGCTGGAAAGTCAGGACCAGCCTTATGGTAAAAAAAAACTAAAAATATCTTTTGATCCAAATGATTCTAACGAGCCTAACTCATAGTGCAATCTTAGTATTCCATGATCAAGACAATATAGTATTATTGTTCTTCTTTAAATAAAGATGTCTGTACTCTTTTACTTTATTTTTTTTTTAAATTCTCTTCTTTCCTTAATAAGATAAATGTGTTATAACTTACTTAGAAGAATGAAAACATGTTTTATGGTAAAAATCATCAATATCAGAACTCATTTTTCGATCCTATTTGAACAGGTTTGTTCATTATATGATAATAATTAAGATCCATAGATCTTGATTTTAATATTAGATTAGAAATAAAGTGTCTTGGAGAAGTGTTTAAGGATTGGCTAATGCCGAACTTACCTTCTTTAATTTAATTTTTTATTATTAAATTTTCTGTATTTCAAAAATTATCATAGTTTGAGCTCTCTTGTCCTTATTGGTATCTCATTAATGCCCTGCTTTTATTTTTTTTGTATTCTTTATTTTAAGTCTTTATCAGGGTTGAGTTCGGATGACTATTGTGTCAAACTGCATAGTAACTCTTCATATAGGGCGGTTTAATATTCTAAGAAATTTTAATTTTTTTAAATTATAATTTAATAATATTTTATTTAATAAATCTAATAATATATTTTTTTTATTAAATAAAAATCAAATAAATAATAAAAAATATATTATAAATGTGTTAAATTTGATTCGTTAGATTTAATAAAAAATATATAAAATTTATAATAATTTTTTATTATTTATTTAATTTTTATTTAATATAAAAATATATCATTAAATTTATTAAATTAAATACTATTAAATTATAATTTTTAAAATTTTTTTAAAAAAATTTTAGAATATCAAAATGCTTCACATAAAGGATTAGTGTGCACTTTGGCACAGCAGCCATCCCAAGCCCATCGGAGTTCTTCGACCATCATCAACAAGTTATTTATTTAACTTAATTTTTTTATAATAAAAAATTAATATAAAAAATAAAAGTATAATAAACTTATTATTATTTAAATTTAAAATAAAAAATGAATTTCATTCTTCATACATAAAAAATTAATTATAAACCAATTCTATATTTAATATGTGAAAATGGAAAAAAGATTAGCAATGGGACTCCAATTTACAGCTACTCATAAGCTTACCATTGCCTAACCATTTGTGCCAAATGAATTGATGAATTGTTTGTAAATTTCATATCCACAATTATATATAATATTATGTACACAAAATCTTATAAAAATTATTTTAATTATTTTTTCATAATTTCTTTTACAAACAATAAAATTTACTTTTCTTATATTTACAAAATTATGCTAATTTTTAATTTAGATGTATAAAATATTTTTAATTTATAATTGTATTTTGACTATTTTATTATTATCAACATTAATATTATAAAATTTTAAATTTAAATAATTAATTCACATGAAATTATTATTTTAAAACTTGACTTAATAATTAATACAAATTCTATACAACATTTTATTTCAAGTTTAAATAAAGCCAAATTTATTTTAAATCTTTTGCGTAAATTACACGCAATCAACTAAATTAAAGATAGTAATAATAATAATTTAATCCTATTTTAAATTATTTTTCCTTTTATTCTCTCTCTTTTTCTTCATCTTTTCTTTCTCTCACCTACTCAATTTCAGCCATTGCGAGCTTGACCACCATATCCTCTCATCGACTCAATTGTGGCTTCATTCAATCACAAAGTGATGAACCTAGGCCACTAGTTATCATTGCTGCTATCATCAAAGCCCAACAAACGCAAGCCCCAGCGCACGTCAGGCTGGTGACTCTACACTCTTCTGTTTAAGTCACCGTCGTACTTCCCTGATCGTCTTCTCCGGTTACGGTGATTTTCTATTTTCTGTTGATTTTTATTTTGCAGTTTATTCCTTTTTTCTATTTTCCCTCTTTTTCAATTTTTTCGATTTTGAATTTTTAAGTTTTGTACAAACCAGAGGTCGCTTCGGTTGGAAGGTTTGTTATTAAACCAAACTACTATCTTCAAATTAAAAATTTTTAAATTAAAGTAAATTATTATTATAATCAAACAATTAATTTCGATTCAACCTATTAAATATTTTTGATTTATCATTTTAAATTAATTAATTTTTTATAAATCGTAATTATTATATTTATTAATAATAAAAAAAATAAAAAAATTTAATATTATAAAACCTAAAATTTATGTATTTCATTAATTAATATATCTAAAATTTATATTTTACTTAATGATTAGATTATTTTTTATTTATTTTTAATTAATTTTTATGATGGTATTTTTTTAAATTTTAAATTAATATTAAATTAAAAAATATATAATTATATAAAAAAATAAAATAAAATATATTTAATTATTATAATAATAAAAAATAAAAAATATATATATTATATATAATTTTAATTTAATTCAATTTGATATAAAAAAAATTTTAAATTATAAATTAAATTAATTTTTTTTTTAATTTTTTAATTTAATTTTATTGGTTTAATTTAATTTAATTCATTTTGATGGTATGGTATTCCTTCTTCATAATTTTTATTGACAAAATCAAAGTTAATCTCCTTGTTGACTATTACATCTCTCCAACTGTACTTGATCTGACTGAACTTTTCCTAGATGAAACTCTAATACACTCCTAAAATCTACCTATGAATCCCTGTAATTATGCTAATCACCTTAACAAGATTCAAGTGCCATTAGTCTCCTAATTCGAAATATGAGAGCCTAGCACTATATCATGACTCAGTAGCTTTAATTTTGTCTGAGATGAAGGAGAACATTTTTTTTTTTTTTTTTTACAAACGGGTGATGATGGAAGATGGGCATTGAATAAACAAATGTCTGTTGGACCTATGCTTGAGATTGACTTTCCAATTGTGTATTGGAAGAATTACCAAATTATTCTAGAGTCCTGCATTGCTCAATTAAAATTATGTGATCCCACCCAAGAAATTAAGGATCTTAGATTTCAGGGGTCTCTTTTGTGTTTAGGGACTTTTATTTTTAAAGAAAGTTCGAGTTTCACTCAATTATGGAGATGAACAATAGCAACGTATTGCTAAGAATTTGTGGTGCTGGACAATCCTCATGTTGCATTGTTGGGTTCTACTTCTATATGATGTCAATTGTTGTGGAAGTGCATTGGTCACTCAGCCAATACAGTTCCCTTATAGAAAATTATGCAGTGTCTATATTGCAGATCTGATAATTGTGATTGTTAAACAATGATTATTCACTAATCAGTAGTGGAAAACTGTTACATATGTTTGCTGTTGCTCATTATTTTCTTTAATTTATTTTTTAAACAACTTCCAAAAATATTCTATACACTTATAGACCCAATAATCACAAACATTCATCGAGAGAAGAAAATTCATGCACAATACTCGGATAAGTGATACTAAAATTGAGGGGTGGATTCGGTTTAAATTAAATTAAAATTTTTAAAAATTAAATCAGAATTTTTAAAAATAAAATTTTAAATTAAATCAAATCAAATTAAAATTTTTATAAAATTAATCGAATTGAATCAAATTAAGATATTTAAGTTGGAATATTTGATTTTTTTATTTTTTAATATATATATATCTATATCTGTGTGGGGGGGGGGTTATTTTGGATATTTTTGAAGAAAATCAAATCGAATTAAATAGTTTAAAATTTTCAAAAAAATAAATTGAATTGAACTAAAATTTGAATCAAACCGAATTAAGTAAATTAGATTTAATTTGATTTGATTTGATTTTTAATTGATCAATTTTTTACTTATCCCTATTAAAAATACTAAATTTTAGTACTTTTCAATATTATCATTAAAGAAAACCTAAATTTTTAATTTTTTAATCAAAAATTAATTCATATCCAGTCTAAAGTTTTACTAAAGCGTTGGCATGACACTTCATCTTAATTATGATTTAATGCACCACATCAGATCTATGTTAATTGAAATTCAATGACAACATCGAAAAATTATTAAAGTTTATTGATTTTTTTATCATTTATATTTTTTATATTTTGAATATTTTAATTATTTTTTTTCTATTTTAAAATATTTTTTAATTATTTTTATTAATATTATTTTAATTATTTTTTT
This sequence comes from Aleurites moluccanus, assembly GCA_948193065.1. Lineage (NCBI taxonomy): Eukaryota > Viridiplantae > Streptophyta > Magnoliopsida > Malpighiales > Euphorbiaceae > Aleurites > Aleurites moluccanus. The sequence goes on along the minus strand of CANXYC010328905.1, from coordinate 11,021 downwards.
GTCAAAATATTTTTTAATTCTTTTTAATAAAAATATTTTTCTAATTTAAATATTATTTAATTTTCATAAATTCAAACAAGAATTTTTCTTAAAAAATTAATCTATATAAAATCATTAGTTACTTTTTCACTCAAAATATTTTTTAATTTTTTTAAATGAAAATATTCTTCTAGTTTAAATTTAAAAAAAAAAAGATAAAAAAAATTATTTTATGACATTAAAATTAAAATAAATTATTTATTGATTTAAATATAAAATCATCTAATAAATTTTAAAATTTAATCATTCAACTGTTGTCTTCTATGCAAAATTTATATAAATTTTTGAGTTCATATAATAAATCTAGTAGTCATCAATCTATTAAAAGAATATATTCTAATTTAATAAGTTTTAATCAGAAGAATATTTTCAATTAAAAATGTAATAAAATAGTTTTCTTCAATTAAAAATGTAATAAAATAGTTTGAATGAAAAAAATCAATAATTTTGGATTTGTAGGTTAATTTTTAAGAAAATTTATTGTCTGAATTTATGAAAATTAAAAAAATTAAATTAGAAAAATATTTCCAATCAAAAGAATTAAAAGATTATTTTGATGAAAAAATAAAAATAATTAAAAGGTTATTTTGCTAAAAAATAAAAAATAATATTTTAAATAAAAAATAATTAATAATTAAAAGGTTAAAATCAATAAATTTTAGTATTTTCAATGCACAATTCTTTCTCCATTGTCTAAGATAACTTTTCTGGTACTGTCTTCGCTATTGCTAACACGCACTAGGAGATGGAATGCAGTTTTTATAGTTTCTTTTGTTGTTGTTGCTTCTCCTTGCAAGGAGTAAATGCTTCCTTCGCGAACGTGCATGTTTATATGATCTACTGGAGCATCGAGTTTCAAGTACTTCCCCGAATCTGCAGTAACCAAATGTGAGTAGTTAAAGAGGTTGAACCAATTTCCTACTGGAAAGTATGCTTTAACTGAAACTGCTCCTGGCTTGATACCATTACCCCTTTACCAATCAGAAACTGTGAGCTGATTTCATAAGTTCTGATGTCTTGAGGAAATGAGAAGAATAGAGAGGTCGTGCTATTGGGGTTCCTTTGGTGTGTGCCTCATACATCAGTGTGTAGATGGAGGGAAGTAATCGATATCGGAGACCAAGCACCTTCTTAACTGTTGCAGCTATAGTCCCATAAATAAAGCTCTTAACGTATAGTGTCTCTTGTTGAATGGTCCTTTGCAAATGGGTAAAATGCACCTAGCTGCACATCATAACAAAAAATCTATTACATGATAAACAATATAACAATAGAATTCCTTTGAAATTCCAATTAAAACCATAAGTTTACCTAAATCGAACGACGTACGATAGAGCTCTGCAGTTGTGTTGCCAGAAAAGCCATAAATATCAGCACCAACCATTGGAATTCTGAACAATCCGACAATATAGTTGGAATAAAGTATGCTAAATCATCCCACAAAGCAACTTTATCTCCAGTCCAGTGTGTTGTGTACTTACCAGAACTAACAAAAGTTAATCTAGAAAAAATGAAATGCCTTTCATTAGTCACACTTATCAACGCTGCATTTGTGGTTTTTGATTCCAATAAGCCATAAGATTGTAAATATTGTACTCCAAAATATCACTATAATGTAGAGATATTGCTGGAATGGTTCTATCATTGACTGGTCGTTGCCAGCCAACATTGTTGATATTGTAAGGAGGATTATTAAGGATAGAGAATGGTATGAAAGAGGGAGTTATGAAATTAGATATCTCATTCATGTCAAGCCAAAGACCATCAAAGGGAAGCAGTTCTCGAAACATTTTAATCTCATTACTCCAGAACCCCCTGCCAACCTGTTTAAAAAGTCTGGGAAGTAGACTGACCCTGGTCACATTTCCCTCAGGTAAGGAATGCCACCATTGTTGATGAACATATTAGCCTGCGTCCCTTTTATGTAAGTTGCATATGTTTTGTTCACATTAATACCCATTCAGAATTGAAAGGAAAAAAAATATTTTTTTTTTGCTAAGAAGGAAATTGTATAAAAATAAAAACTAGGAGCCCCTTATACAGGACACTCCTATTACATCAACGAGCATTCAGTCTCGAATAGGGGGAGGGGGCTCTTGTAAACTATGGCAGCCAAGAGGAGCTTTATAAGCTTCAGAGGCCATTGCATAAGTGCACCTATGCAAGATTACTTCCCTACATCTACACACTGATGTATTTCTTAAAACTATCACACATACCAGGATCCAAGATGAGCACATATTTCTGACCATTTTGGTGAAGTGTATCAACAAAATTCTTCATCTTTACAAGAGGAAAGTTGATAGGACACAATTGACTATCCGACTCGGTTCTCTTTCTTTTTTTTCACTCACTTTTTTTTTTTACTCACACTTTGATATAGTCAGCATTTTTTTTACCTATTATTGGTAATTAATTTTTAGAACGCCCTAATTTGATAATGATTTTTTAATTCCAAATTGGTAAAAAGTCCTTTAATTTATGATAATTAAGCTTATTATATTAGATTGATTTTAACAATTTGGGCCGAATGAACTAATCAATATATCAGTTTAATGGAAGTCGTATCTTTAAAATATTTTTTACTTATTTACTACCATGAAAATTGCCAATACACACAATTCAGGATATTCTTCCAAGGGTTTAATTGCTAGTAATTTTAAATACAGGGACTAAAATGTGAAAAATCAAAAAATTTAAGTATATGGGGCAAGCCAAGTGCAGCTAAGGACATTTTAGTAAATTCAAAGAATTATAACGGCTAGTTGGACTAGTACCGTTGGATATGGGGGAAACACTGAGCACGTTCCCCAATGTATCAAGCTGTCCACACTTCACCCGCGCGCACACACTTTCTCCTTTTGATCTCCATTGTAAAATCAGAAGAAAGAACAGATCTTTAATCAAAAAAATTTCACCTTTAATTCAGTTGCCATATATAGAATTAGGGTTTTCCCTTTCTTATTGCAAGGAGAGCAATAAGGAAAGTGCAGAGCCGAAGTGGGTTTTTTTTTTCTTTGTTGATCACCATGAACATTTTCAAGAAGAAAACCTCTCCTAAAGGTACTTCCTTTTTAGCTTTTTGGACTGTTTGGTACTCGGGAAAATGAAATGGCAAATGGGTATGTTTTAGTATGTTTTATTTGAAGCATACAGGTAATTTAGGGTTTTTTTTTTTATACTGCTTAAAATCATCTATATTGATTCTGAATTTCTATTTTTTTTTTCTGGGTTTCCTTCTGTTTTCGTGGAAGCGAATTAAGAGGCTTTTTTTTTCCCTTTCGTTTTCTGAGTTCCTGCTCACTCTGTGAAAAGCTTTATAACATTTTCGCTTTAATTTAATTTGATTGGATTGCATAGACCAAATAGAAGGAAAGGATTTGCTCCATATTGCTAATTTTGCAGCATAATTTGTGCCTGGAATGGTTCTGCTAAATATAGTATTTTATATAGGTATTGAAACAAAATTATTGAATTATTGTGTTCTAAATTGACAGATGCTCTCAGGGCCAGCAAGAGAGAAATGGCTATTGCCGCCAGAGGTATGTGTGCATTGTGTGGTTAATGATTTCATTATTGTCCTTAAAATCAAATTCTTGTTTGATGTTATCAAGAAGTGGGGAAATGTTAGTTTCTTAGTGCTTTGGGAAATTTTAATTTTAGCCAATCTAAATGAAATAAATATCAAGATGGACAGATGAAACTCATGATCCAAAATTCATAAATAATAGAACTCGGCAAATATTAATGTTAAGTTATTTATGTGTTCTTATGACAAAGCTTGAAATTACAAGATAGGAATAGATGGACTTGAATCCTGTCCTAGTTTAGTAAAACTTGTATTAAAGCAATTCTTATTTTTCACAAGAGTTGCAGATAGGTTGAACTTTTTGGAAATAAAAAAAAATTGAAGAAGTATTTTTGGTTAAGGATTCAATTACATTAATGTTAGACTTGACCTTTTGAACAAATAGTAAAAAATTAAATAAGCAAGACCTGCACATAGGATTGGAGATTGGAGGAGTAATACAGAAGGTTTTCCGGCTACCCAGTGTTGTGAAGCTCGGGCTTGTTGGGCCTAGAAATTGACTAAAAAATGGATAGGAGATTGATAAGTGCCCCGTGCACTGTATATTTTTAAATAAGATATTTCATTATGGGGCTGGAGTTTGGCTTTTGGCTGGTTACCAGTGCCATAGAGATGAATGCAGCTCCCTATATCACATCTTCTCAACCTTTCACTCATGTTTGCTATGGTTTCTTCTGTTTCTAGCAGACTTCTTTGTGACGTTACATCTTATTTTTCTTTTAGATCTTCCTTCTTCAAATCTTTATATATGTATATAATCCTTTTATAATGATTAGGATTTCTAATCATGTTTTCTTTGTTCCTTTTTTCATTTTTTAATTAAAAAAATATCTTTTTTTTTTCCTGTTAGCTACCATATCACATGATTTTAAAAATATTAAAATTTTGAAATCCTAGGAAACTCCAATTTGAAAAGTTAAAATTTTCATTAGCATATCACATGATTTGAAATTCTAGTGTTAGAAACTTAGAATCCCATCAAAAGGAAATAGCTGGCAGGAATTGATTTTGTACTGGAAATTTAATATATGTATAATGTATTCCAAAAATAATTTATAAGCTATGATGAACTTTGAATTTTAAGGACTTATTATACACTGGAAGAAGAAACAAAAAACAATATTATTCTTACGTGGGGTTTCCTTTTTTACACTAAATGGTCAGATATCTCGAGGAATTGCAGGCAAACCTGAAAATTAGCATCAACAACATGTGCATTATGCCACATTCACATGAATTTCAGAAGCAGCAAAGTTTATTCCTTCCTTCCTTTCTGAGACCTGCCTAAGTAGCTTAATTTTGAGATGCTAAAAGATGTTATGCAAAGAAACAATTCTATCACAAACTTAAAGCTTGCTCTGCAGCTTTCTCAAATGTTGATTATGCTTTCTTTTCCCCCTTTCGTTTAATAGGAATTGAGCGCGAAATTGCATCCCTTCAACTAGAGGTATGTTACTTTTGATGGTGTGTTTTTGGACAGATTGACTCTATTGTGTACTTTTCTTAATTTTATTCTGTTATGCAATTCAGGAAAAGAAATTAGTTGCAGAGATCAAGCAAACAGCTAAAACTGGAAATGAGGCAAGTTCATTTTCTTGTGAAGTAGTTAACTGGGATGGATATAGATGTAGGCCATAACCTGTCAGAAGTTATAATTGAGGATATGATCATGCATTATTCACTTATCAGTTATTGTAAATCTTGGCTATATCATTTGTCATTTCAATTGGCACCGCATTTTTCTTTTCAAGTTAGAGGATCACCAGGATGTCTAGTACATGAAGCAGGAGTCCAGTTTAAGAAGCTAGACATAAGTTTTATTATGTCTTTTAACTTCCCTCAAATGCAGATTAACTGGAATAAACCACATTAAACTTTTACTTTACCGAGAATCCTAGTATGTTCTGACATTATCTAGTTTCATGCTGAGATAGATTTTCAAATAGTGCTCATGAGGATGGTTTCTTTCACTCTCAGAAATGAAACATTTAACCTTTTATCCCTTGCAAGTTAAATGCCAGCTGAGAATAAGATCATGCTTTGAAATTATGCAATTTTGGTCAAGGATGGTTTCTTTCACTCTCAGAAGTGAAACATTTAACTTTTTCCCATGCAATTTTAAATGCCAGCTGAGATTAAGACGATGCTTTGAAATTATACAATTTTGGTCAAGGTGGTTTAAAAATATATCCTTTACAGCCTACTCAAGAACAACCATATAGACCTGTATAAATTTTTCTTACAGTAATACAACATGACATGAAATAGTAAGATAATATAAAGTGTGATAATGGTATCAGAACGTTTTGAACCACTGACTCCAAGTTCATCTGAATCATAGATTTAAATCGCGGTCGCGGTCGCGTGTAACAGTAACGGGGTTATCGCGGCCATAACACAACGGTAAAGGCCAACCGCTACGCAATTTTTCAGCAAAAAATTGCAAATGAGAAATTTTGACAGAAATCACTAAATCTAAGAGTTAATAAGTATAATATTCTATAAATAAAGACTGAACATGTATATATTTTTTACCACAAGAAAAGAAAGAAAAATGAAAGAAAAGAAAGGATAAAAAAGGATAAGAAAATAGAAGAAAAGAGAACCAGGTCCGTTACATAATTACGTAATAGTCTTAATGGTCGTTACGTAACGGCCGTTAAGGTCATTATTCAAACAATTTTTTTGCCTGTTTTTTAACGGGCATAATGATAACGCCACCCTTATTTTCCATAATATAACGACCGTTACATTAAATCCATGATCTAAATCAAGCATTATGAAAAGTGCCTGAACAAGCATAAGTGAATACTTGCTATTAATATGTTTTGCATCAACTTGATTTCTGATGTCAACTCATGAAATATAGGAATAAAGGGAAAGTCAATATGGTAAATATCATTGTAGGTTAATTGGAATGCATTTTGTGATGAAACAATGACAATCATGCAAAAATTATTCTATGAGCTAAACTGGATTAAACTGCACCCAGTGCATGGGATGCTCCCAATATTTTGTTATGCATATGCAATGCATTTCAGGTGGCCAGAAATCTTAGCTTGATTGAAACTAACGCATGCCCAAAAATTGCTTCTTCATCTTTTTTACTTTTGTGCAAGCACTTGCTTAGGCTGCTACCAAGATCTTAGCTCGTCAGCTTGTTCGGCTACAGCAACAAATAACAAATTTGCAGGGCAGTCGTGCCCAAATTAGAGGTGTAGCTACTCATACACAGGTCAGTTCTCTATAGGTGAAATGTAGTTGACATAAATTAGTCCTATCTTTTACTTTTTGTAATATGGCATCTTGGTTCACAGGCACTGTATGCCGGTACTTCAATTTCTACAGGGATGAAAGGTGCAACTAAAGCACTGGTGGCAATGAACAAGGTACAAAATTCCAAGATGCTATAATGTATATGTTTTTCTCATTAATTGCATTCTGCTTATGAGTTGATCTGTCAAAATTCATATTGCTAGAATTTAGTTGCCTGGTCCAGTGTCTAGTATCTATAAAGGAATGCTAGAAATGATGCAGGATAGTTCAAATTCTATGTATGTGTATTCTGTAGATGAGTTAATAATCTTTCTTGTGCTACTTCAAAAGAGACGTATGAAATTCAGTGCCCAATGCTGCAAAGTTTTCAGTGAGATGTTCATATTCTTTTTTAGCTTGTGAAATATCTTATAATGTTAAAATTAGCAGAAATCACAAATATTGGCAGTCTTTAGATAAGATAAAATTCCTTTCATTGACACTTTGGGAACACAAATATGTAAGCTGGAGTTAGTTATGCCTAGGCTGCACATGTTCATTGTTTGTGATGCCTAGCCCTAGACTGCAACATGTTCATTACAGTCCTTTACTGAACTCATTTTTCTAATTCTTCAAATGCTACTCCGTAGAGTGCGTTAGCATTTTGTTACATTGGTCAAGTAATATAATTTTCTAACCCTTCTTTTTCAGCAAATGGCTCCAACAAAACAAGCTAAAGTAATAAAAGAGTTCCAGAAGCAGTCAACGCAAATGGATATGACGGTAATACTTTTTCTCTTTCTGTAATATTTCCTCTCCTTGCCTACTCAGACTGCTGTGTTTTTCGTAAGTCCCAATCACTATCCATTAGTTGGTTGGATGAATCTACTGCTTGCACATTTGGCTGCTATATCTTTTCAATCTGCTATATTTGGCTGCTATATTTATTCTGTAGTGTATAGTTGGGAATAATATTCCTTTGTCATTTTTCAGATTGAGATGATGTCAGAGTCAATTGATGAAACTTTAGACAAAGATGAGGCTGAAGAAGAAACAGAGGAACTTACTAATCAGGTGAAATATCAGCTGCCTCTTTTTACTTATGTCTAGCTTATCATAAAGGTCCTAATATCTCTCTAATTCACATAAATAATTACAGGTGCTTGATGAGATAGGTGTGGACATTGCATCTCAGGTATACTCCACATACTTCTTAATTCTTGTGTTTTCCTAAATTCCACTACAATCAATTATACAATTTTGAGCTTTTTCTTGACAGTTATCTTCAGCACCAAAGGTTCGAATTGCATCAAGGAATGCTTCTAATATTGTTAAAAGGTATCTAATACTTGACTAAAAGTACATAGAGAATATGTTGTTGCAATTCAACACTAGCACTATTAAAAATGTCAAACTAGATTCAACTTTAGCAAATCTCTTTCTTGGAACACTGCTCATATCTTGAAATTAATTTTTCTCTATACAAATATATATTATGTCTTTTTCTTTCTTCCTCTGAAAGAATGTCATTATCATAGAAACATTTATTTGCTAATATTTCTGCTGGTAACCATAAATTTCGTAGATGTAATCCTTGCTGAGCATGACTATTAGAAGATCATTGGACTTGAGAGTTTTAGTTAGTAACCAGTCCACCAGGTTTATTTGAGACTTAAAAGAGTTTTCCCAGCAAAATATTCTAGAGCCCTGAATGTGTAATTTCTGGAGCAAGCCTCAAGCTAGCCACAAGTGTAAGTTGTGTTGTAGCTGAGTCCCCATAGTGCTGGCTGATATGGGAGAAGTCATCAGTAAATACAGTAGTGATGAGATTCACACTTTTTGATGGGAATATACTTCCTATCTCTCTTAGTTGGTGGAGGTGGGGAAGGATTTAAATATTGGAAGAACAATGAAATTTAAGTTATAAAGATTTTGTCATTTTGCTTGCTTAATTCGTACCAACGATGTTCTTTAACCTTTTTTTTTTTTTAATTTTAAATGCAGTTGTGAATCCCCTGATGTTGAGGACCTTGAAAAAAGGTTGGCATCCCTTCGACGCATCTGATCTAGACATTGATGTTGGCCAGAACAACGCATAGTCTCGTTGCATGTAAATTTTTCTTTCAAAAAAGGAATCATATGCATGCAAAACAGAATTGTATCAGTAGGATTCCTATTGTTATTCCTAGTTGTCTAACCTATTCATAGCTACATACTCTGATATGTTATAAGTTCCAACTTCCAACCTTAATTAATATCATGACCATCTCCCGCTGCTTCCTATGCATGTCATGAAATCATATGTATCCATCTTGGGTTACATATTGTCCATAGGGTAAAGTATAAAAAAAATAAGTAGATGTGATTTGGATGATTTTCACTTTAAGGTATGTGAAATATTTTTTGATAAAATGGAATTTGTGATTTATTTCATTAACATTTTATGATTCAGGCCACTGACACCGTTAGTTAATGCTGATATGACACTGTCATGGTGACGCTGACATAAATTTTTAAAGTCAATTTTTAATTTTGAATTTTTAAAATCAATTTTCAATTTTGAATTTTATTAAAAATTAAAAGTTAAAGTTAAAAAATTAACAATTAAAATTAAAAATTAAAATTAAAAAATTAAAAATTCATGACAGCGTCACATCATTACCAATTGATTTATATATATTATGTTAACGCTATATTTGTTATGTTAATGTTATATCAATATTAACTAACGGTATTAGCCACTTAAATCTTAAAATGCTAACGAAATAAATCACAGACCCTATTTTATAAAAAAAAAAAAAAATTTCCATAAATTCCAAAATAAAAACAGTCCAAATCGGATGATTTTTTTTTAATACTTTACCGTGTTCATATATCTACTATTACCCCAAAAAATAAATGAAAGAAAAGAGAAGGAACCATGCGCAAAAACCCATAAAGAATTTCTTAATCATAAGTAGTTATCTCTTATTAACTTGCTTAATTTTTATTGGTCTTAATATATATTATTCTTATTATTTTAAAATTAGATATTCTAGTTTCTAAGTTTTATTATTCACTCATAATCTAATATTTTAATCTTTAATTATGAAACCACTAGTGGATCTTGCTTTGCTTGAGTTTTGATCATAATTTTTTATTTAATATTTTAGCGTACTCATAATTAATATTAGAATCGAAGCTAAATAAAATAAAATAAAATAAAATAAAATATATAAATTGCATAAAATTGTATGAATTTCATTTGCAAATCTAAACTCATATATTTTTGATCTCTTAAAATACATTTATTTTTAATTACATAAAATTTATATACATATTTTAACATAAATTTCTCTATTAATTAATGCGTAAACTATTATATAATAAAAGTGTTTTACATATTATTTATATTATGAATTTTTTAAAGTAAAATAAGATTTATATTAATTATTCCAAACTTGTGTTTTCAAGCAAAGGATGGTCACCTCCTTTGTTATTGGATTCATAAATTCTACACTTATTTGGGATAATAGTGGATGACTCAAAAATCTTTCTTTAGTTAATAACGTGAAGAATAAATATGTTTAAATATAATATAAATTACTCTTAAAATGAAATTATTTTTATTATAAAACTATATATTCATAATATGAGTTCTAATTTTTAATATTTTAATTTAGATTGCATATTAATCTTTAATTTTAAAATTACATGTATAATAAAAACTAAGCTCAATAATTTTTTTAAAAAATTTTTTTACAATATGTCAAATAACGCACTAAAATACTAAGTTTATATGAAGTCATCTCATTAAAATTTATATATATATATATATATATAAAAGCATTTATTCATATATTTTTCTTATATTAATATTCAAAATTATCAAAAGATAATATTATTATAAATATATAGATAAATGTGTATATTTATTCATCTATCCCATTATTTATAAGTTTTTATATTTAAGTTTAATTTTATTACACTATTTATGTTGTAATTTATGGTGGGTTTATGTAATATCTGCCATTTTTTTTTTGAAGTGTCATTATCAATTTTATTTTGTTTGGAGAATTTTAAAATTTAATGAGAAGTTTGGAAATCTCAGAAATTTTGCTTTGACTGCAGCTGAATTCAGTATTGGCCATTACTTGCT
>CANXYC010328899.1:0-18984 GCA_948193065.1 Aleurites moluccanus | reverse complement strand
AACTCAGCTGGTAGAGTTCTGTACCAGTGTTCCACCTAGAGGGGACCAGGAGCTCTAGGCGTATGCCTGGCCAAGCATGCGTTTGCGATAAGGTAGCAAGGCTACTGATGCGCTCTGTTATGAGAGGTAGCATGGCTATCGATTATTCTGTAGTTCTGCCATGATATTTGATAGTGCTATTTGATTGTGAGCACTTATGTTTCTTTATAAACTTAACTATATCCTGATTCTGATTATGAGCTTGAAAGAAATGTTTCTCCTAAACTTTGCACTGATATAAGTATGTATATGCACTCCTTTCCATTTCATGTTCATATCTTACTGAGTTGAAGGCTCACTCCTCTTCTGTGGATTTCAGGTGATAGTTTAGCTCGTGATGGAGCTAGCAGAGAAGATCAAGTTTCTTGACTTATTTTCTCGAAGAATCTTCATTGTAATTATTCTTTTGAGATGCTTTGTATAATTATTAATGATATTGTGATATCATATGTATTGGAGTACAATCTAGAGCTCCGTAGTTAGTCTTTTGGGAATGATAGAATGTTGATGTATGAATGTTATCCTTTGGATACTCTTGTTCCTCTTTGATAAGAGGTGTCTTCTTTAGATCATTAAGGAACAAGAGAAAGATATGTAATGATATAGAAGAATGCAATTGAATCCCTTTGATTATATGTATGAATATGGAAATTATATGATGTTATATTCTTGGCATTTATGAGAATAGTAATTTGTGAGTTCTACGGGTTTATGGTGGCCTTAAGCCTACCCTTGTCCTAGGACCGTCGCACCACTGGCGTTGGGGTGTGACAGTTATGATGAGATATTGAGCTTTTACAAGGAGTCGTTGCCGAAATATAATACAATGGTCGACAATTTTTATAACACTAAGAAATTGATGAAAGGTTTGGAATGTTTTGTGCAAAAGAATCATTCTTGCAAACATAATGGCATGATATATTGGAATGATGATATTGATTTGAATAAATACAAGTTCTGTGATTGTTCTAGATATAAGCCTAGGCATCGCAATGATAGTAAGTCTAAAATTGAAGTCCTTATGAAGAAAATGTACTATTTTCCTTTCACACTAAAGCTGCAAAAACTTTATGCCTCTGAAGCCATTAAAAAGTACATGAGATGACATGCTGAGTATGAAGTATATGATAGTGTGATGCAACACTATTCTGATGTGAAAGCATGGAACTATTTCAATAATGTTAATCCACTTTTTTGCTACTAAAATTAGCAATGTCCGTTTGGGTTGATCCATTGATGATTTTCAGCTATTTGGTCAATTGGGACAACAATATTCATCATGGCCAATCATAGTCACACCCTATAATTTACCTCCATGGATGTATATGAAGCAGAAATATATGTTTATTATTGTTATAATTCCTAGACCAAATAATCCTAAACAAAAGATGGACATATTCTTACAGCCTTTGATTGCTAAATTGAAGTGATTGTGGGAATTTGGGGTCAAAACATTTTATTACTAACCAAAAGGAATTTTCATATGCAAGCTGCTCTTATGTGGACTGTCAATGATTTTTCAACTTATAGTATACTCTCTGGATGGAGTATACAGGGTAAATTGTCATGTCTTTATTGCATGGAACATACTGATGCGTTCATGCTTCCTAAAGGTTGTAAGCAATCTTGGTTTGATAATCACCGTAAATTACTGCCTCCAAATCATCATTTCAGATGGAAAAAAATTAAGTCATTAAGAATAAAACATTTGATGACCTGGCTCCACCTATACGGTCAGTAATTGAGATTTTGGCTGCCATAGATAATTTGGCCTTAAAGAAAGTAACATAACCTAGTAGGGAAGAGTGTAATGCTAGAGTGGCAAAAAAAATACTCATTAGAAGAAATGTAGAATTTTTATGGATTTGCCTTATTGGATTACTAACTTACTTAGACACAATTTGGATGTCATACACATTGAAAAAAATATGTTTGATAATGTATTTAATATGGTTATAGACATAGAAGGTAAAACAATAGATAATGTTAAATCAAGGAAAAACCTTAAGCAATTCTGTCAATGACTCAAGTTAGATTATATTGTTGCAAAAGGGAAATATCCTAAGGTTTATTATAAGTTGGATAAACAAAGTAAATAAGTCTTATATGAATAGCTTAAAAATCTTCGATTTCCTAATGGGTATGTATCAAATATGGGTCCTTGTATAGATGTACGAAAGTCCAAGTTGTTTATTATGAAAAACTATGACTGTCATGTGTTTATGCAAAGATTACTCCTTATATGTTCATAACTCGATATCCCATAAGCAATATAGCAGACGATTAATAATTATTTTTTATTTGCATTTTTATCTTTAATCTTAACATATATATTTTTATTTATAGTATGAGAAATTGGGATGCTCTCTCTTGCTTGTTGAGCTTTTCATCCACACACACACCAAGGGACATGACGGGCAGTCATTTGTTAACATCATATATCGTAGGGGTTCATGTAAGTAGCAATATTAAATAAATAATATATTTATTTATGATTATCTGTTTAGTTAATTTAAATTAATGCGACATTTCACAATTTAATTTTAAATACATGAGAATATCAATAACCTTCGCGAGCAGTTGTCTCAGTTAGATTTGGGATTTATGAAGCCTTCTCCAGTGGACGAGCGAGTGTTTATATCTCTAGCTCCAAAGCGGAACATATGGTCAACAGGATCCCAAAAGTTCATACAATCATTTAGAAAGTCTCAGTCTACTTTTATTCCCCTCAGGGTCAAAACAAAATTAATCTCATACCTACTTAAATTCATCTAATCTACCTTATCCAAGTTGTTGGTCCATAGGTACATGTAGTGACTAAAGTAGGGTTCTATTGGGAAATAATTTTAATTCAAAAAGCAGAGAGAATTCAAAGAAAAAGTCTGAAAAGAAAAAGAAAAAATCAAGAATGATTTTTCGTAGAGCAAAAACAGCTATATATAGGCAAAAACCTGATCCAGAACAGACTAGGCTTTAGTGATAGCTTGCTGTGGAGCTGGTGGAAGCACTATGGCTATCTGGCGGCGTTGACAACTGCACAAACTGCCCTTAGTGGTACCTCCCCTTCATGTTGGCAGTAGCAACCCTTCAATCAGATGGCAACTCCCTTTCTTCTTGTTAGCATCTCTTTTTTATTGGGTTTTAAGTCGTAGGAATCCATAACATAATTTTGGGGGCATTTTAGGATATGTATTGCATAAAATTTTAAGTACAACCTTGCATCAAAATTGCATAAATTTTGTACGACAACATACAAACATCAATTGCATAAAAATCCATTCAAAATAGAGGGTGCATAACCATCATAGCATGCATACATCAATCATCCATAAAAATACAAACATCTTTACATCTCAAAAGTCTATAAAAAAGTTCAAAAAATTGAAAGCAGAATTAAAATCTCAGCCTCTTTGTAATATTTGCCATTTTTGTTATTTTAATTAAATTGTATACTTGAAGAATTAATTAATTTAAGGTATGAATGTTGTTTGAAAATGCAGTAAATTTCTGGTTGCAGTTGTAAGATTTTGTGAGGTTGATTGCATATCTCAGAGGGTTCATGTAAGTACCAATATTAAATAATTTTTATTAAGTGCTTTTAAATATGTTTCTAATGTGATAACAAAAACTGACATGACTTTATTTTTTTTCAAATACAAAAGGATATTAATAATCTTTGAGTGCAGTTATCACAGCCTAGTCTAGGATTTACTGAGCCTACTCCTCTTAATGAGTAAGATTTATATTTACAAGCTGTTGGGGGATCTACCAGGGGCCGAGTGTATGACATTGGCTCTTAGATCCATAATTTTATGGTACTCATATAGGCGCTAGCTCTTCTTCTTCTGCTTCACCACCTCACACAATAGATGTTATTCAAGAAGAGATAGATAGGCGCAAACATGATCGTGTACAGGAGGCTGAGAGTCACTTTAAAGAGACACTTAAACAGTGTGATAGAGCACCTTTACAACAATTAAAGGGTTAGATATAGATGGTAGCGAGATCCACTGAGATAACTCTTTAATCTCCTCTAATTCAGCCTACAGCTCCAGCTTTTGATCCCCTAGTCCAGCTGTTCCTGCTTCTCAGCCCTCTCATTCCATTAGTGATCTTGGGACTAGTGTCGATGCTGCTACTGTGTCCGATACTGATTATCTCCTTAACCAGGATGACTTTGATGATGTAGCAGATGCTACAGACCTTAATTAGTTGTCTTCGTATTTTTTACAAATTTTCATATTTTTTATAAATTTTAGCACATTAGTATTAATTTGTATATATTTTTATGATTAAATTTATTAAATTATTAATTACTGTATTAAAATTATTAAAACATAATTATAGTAAATATAATTATAAAAATATATTAATATTAATTTAAAATATAATATAATATAAATAAATACAATTCTAAAAAAAATACATTAAATAATTGTATCAATAGAATTGCCGATGGTCCTTGCCAATGGCTTTACCGATGGATCATTTCACTGACAGAGTTAGCAATCAAATAAAGTTGTCTGTTTTTTTATAAAATTGCCGATGGATTCCACATTCTGTCGGTAAATCACCGATGAAAATGAAACCATTTACCAATTAAATATTCATTGGTGAATTACCGACCGTCGGCTACTTTTTGTTGGTAAAGATTTACCAACAAGGTTTTAGCTGACAATTTTTTGCCATTGGTATGTAGTCAATAAATAGGAATACTGATAGATTTTCTTTTTTTATTACATCAGTAAAATGTGATTTTCTTGTAGTGTTTAATTTCAAAATTATTGGTTGTAATAGTAGGCCTTTCTATGCTAGACTTTATTTGAGAAGTAGGCATAGTGAACTTGCGTAAGACTTTGTTAGCATTGTTGTCCATCCTTTCGCCTTTTTCTTCCTCAAAGATCTCTTTATTACTTAACTCTTCTTCTTGTTCTAAAACCCTTTGTTCTTGGGCTTTGTCTTCTTTTTCTTTTTTTTTAGCCTCTCGTTCTTGGTATTAGTTAAAGTTTTGCACCTCCACTTGATTTCAGAATCAAATTCCTCCAATTTTGTATTGGAATTACTTCGCATAAACACCTAAAAAGATGACCAAAGAGTAAAAATAAAAATAAAAATAAATATAATTATGTTCAGGTCTAAATTAATAGAACAAACTAATTTTATTGATATTGTTAATAATGGATTCCCCGACAATGATATCAAAAACACCTATAAGTATACAGATCGTGAAACAAGTAATAGTAGTGAATAGAGTATTGATTCCACGAGGAAAGAGTTAACAAGTACCAATTATTAATTTATTCTATTATTTAGAAAATCAATTAAAGAAATTTAGATTTAAAATAAACTAAATTCAATATATGTAAAAGGCCTAGGATGGATTACGTATGACTTTTTTATATTTTTCTTAATTGATTTGATTTATTAAAATTAATGATCAGGTTTCCCTAAATTATATAAAATTCTCTCTCAAGGTATAACACAAATATTCATGTTAACCTTAAATCTACTATCGTTATCTTAAGTAATTAATATAAATTCATTAAGTTCTTCAGATTACCTTTTTAATGATAAAAAAAGAAGAATATTCTTATCTGTAAACAACACATTCGGTAGGTCTAATGTCTTAATAAACTAGTATTATACTTTCACTCTCGCTACCTCATATAATGACTTAAATATGTAAACATTGATCGATTATTCACAATAATTACGGTCTAAGATAATAGATTAATTTCAATTAATTAACTAATTAATCAACCATAAATAATCATAGGTAAAATCAAAAGGCTACATTTATATTCTAATGAATGAGTTTAGTTACTTATGGATAAAAAGAGAATAATTAAAATAAACAAACTAAAATTAAACATTGAATTAAAATTTATTGAAATTAAAATAATAAATTTAAGAAAAAAACTAGTTTGAAAAATTAGTTTGATGGAGTTCAAAGTTATCAATTTTCAACTCTTTTCTTATCAAATTTTTAAATAAAATTAAGAACTAAAATAAAACTAAAATATAGAACTTGTGCAAAAATAACTTGAATACTTGAATTGATACAATTTCCTCTATATGTAAAGGTTTCAATATGAGTTTAGTAAGGTTTGGAAGCCCTCAAATAGTTAGAAAAACCATCAGGAATTTATAGAATTGAAGTAGGATTAAATTAGGAGAATCTAACCATTAAAATCTTCAAAAATCATACAAATTGGACCCCTAGATATTACATGGCCGTACAACATAATCTACACGACTGCACTTTTTTAAGCTACTGAAAAGAAAGGACGCAACAATCGAAATAAAGTACACGACCATGCACAATAGCTTGCACAGCCGTGCAAGCAAAATCTAAAGTATTTGAGATTTTTCCAATTGCTCTTGATTATTTAATTTGATTTTTTAATGATTGTCATAAGTTATAACACGGGGACTACTTCTTGCTTTGGCATGTGAATTTATACATTCACTAGCTATCAACAACAATTGCCATCTATTACAAACAATTAAACCAAACAAACTCCTAATTTTCTTTTATTTGCAAATCACAATAGTGCATGATAAAATTTCAACTTGAAATTCCCTCTCCTCATGATTTTAAAGGGGTTAAAAAGACTAATTAATTTAATTTAATTTAATAATCAATTAAGTTTTTATCTCTTTAAGGAGTTAGTGTGGTATTTAGTTGCTTAATTTTATCTTTAACTTGCTTATGTTAAATGTGTTGGAATTAAATTAAAATTGACTTGTAGACCAAAAAGATAATATATATTGGACTTTAAATTATGGTTCAAAGTAGATGAAGAAAGAAAAGAAGAATATTAGGTTAATTCATCAAATGATATGATGGATTAGCGAATTATTACTTGTGAGCAACTCAGCACCGTACTTTCTAATACCCCACTTCTCTTACTCATCATACTCTGCCGCCCACAAAACCCCTTTTTCTTTTTCTTCTTTTTATACCAAACTTTGATTTATGGTTGAATCATAATGAAAATGTGAGAGAAAGACTAATTGATTTTTGGTTCTTTTTCTGTTTGTAATTGTTATCAAGTTCTTTTTAGATGGTTATTGAAGAGTTTTTAAAGTATTGATGGGATTCATTATCCATAAATTTTAAATAATGATTTGTATAGTTTTATTTAATTGGTTTAATAGATAAATTTATTTTGAATTTTGTGTGATTTTGTAATTACGCTATATTTTTATTAATTTTATTTTAATTTAAAATTTTAATTACAATTTTATCTCATATATAGAGTTAAGATAATAATAATAATAATAATAATAATAATAATAATAATAATAATAATAATATTTTCATATTAATTTAAAGAAAAAATGTAAAATTGGCCTTTAAATTTATTATACCAGATCATCAATTTAATCTTTATATTTTGATAAAAATTAATTGTGTTCTTTAATTATGAAAATATGGTAATTAATAAAATTTACACTGTCAAAAAGTTTAATTAATTTCAATTGAAATTTAAAATTTAAATTAATAATATGGTATAAAAATTTTAAGGATCAATATAATTTTTTGACCTTTTAATTCATAAATTTTCATAATTAAAAATATATAAATTTAGGATAAATTTATTTATTAGGCCTATTTAATTTTAAAATAATATATTATTTTTTATTGAAATTATTAAATGAAGGAAAGTATAATTTAGAATATATTAACTAATTTAAATTATTAAAATTTATTTTGAACATTTGAAAAGATAACACTTAAATTGTATTTTACAACTGTTAAAATTTCTTCATATCATTAAATTATGAAAATGAATTATTTTTAAATATTTAAAAGAAAATTTATTTGTTGCACATATAACCCAGCGGTAAGTGCATTTTCCTCTGAACAATTGATCCAATATTAATTTCTCCTCCTAATATTAAAAAAAAAAAAGAAGAAGTGAGAATTTATTATTTATGAAAATTAAAAATTGAATATTATGTGTATATGTAAACTAATCATGTAGGCTCCGTCTAATGTAGCTATTAGCTGTTGTTGGTAACTGATGACTGTTAAATAATAATTGATTGTTATATGTGTTTAGTAAGATTATTATTAGTTGTTAGCTATTATTATATTCAATTACTATTAAAGATAATATTAATATTTATTTTTTAATTTTAATATTATTTTTAGAGAATTTTTAATTAAAAAAATATAAATTTTTTTTAAAAATTGTGATTTAAAACTTTCACAAACGATAACTTTTTAATTATCTAATAATTATCTAACAATTAATAGTTATAATTAAATTAATATATATATATAAACAAGTTAAACTAAATATTTACACAATGTTATCACTTGTTAGATTATGAATATTATATTAATTAGAAACTAATGACAACTATACTATAACTGATGATTTGATAGACAATAAATTATAATGCCGGGATCAAATGAAATAATTCATTTTAAGAAAGTATTAATTAATTAAAAATAAATAAATAATAGCAAGAAGTGATAGTAGGTAAAGTGGTGGCAAAAGTTTCTTGTAAATGTGGTCTTATACTACTAATAATATGCATTAGTAACAGTGTGAATTGAAGTGGGAAGAAGAAACAAAGAAAAGAAAATTATATATATATTGGCGGTGGGTATCAGAGTAACGCACTAAAAGGAAAGCACACCAAATATTTAGTTTCTGAAATCCATAAAAAAAAAATAAAAAAATAAAATAAAAATTTCTCTTTTGTGGGCCCATTTCGAAGAACTAGCCCCACCTCGCACTCCCTTCATCAAGAACTCTCTCTCTCTCTGTCATCAGCATTTGCACCCCACGAACAATTTCTCTCATTTTTCACTTAAGATAATAAAGCTTCTTCTGTTTTGTTTTTCTTTTCTCTTTTACTAATTTGGGTTTGATCCAAACTTTCCATAAGAGTGTTATATTAATTTTTCGTTCATTTTTGGTTAATGGGGTTTTGTTGGTGGTGAAGAAAGTGAATTATTCATATTCTTATTCTTCTTCTTATTATATTTTTCATTTTTTATAATGGGAAATTGTTGGTGTAGATGGGAGCCTTCAGTTTACAGAGTCTCATCAAATGCAAAATCAGGTTGGTTACAAGTTTTGTTGCTTGTTTAATCTAAATTTATCCTTTTTTTTTTTTATTTATATGTTTGATTTATGAAATGGGTTTCGCTTGTAATGATTTTTTTTTCCTGTTGCAATTAGCTAAAAGCAGGATTATTATAGTTTGATTTAATGATCATGCTCTGTTTCTCATTGTCCTTTTTCTGCTCTCTGGTTTTCATTGTCCTGTGTGAATTATATGTTTTATTTTTTTATTTTTTCTCTTTAATTGCTGAGATTATGTTATGAACTTTGGATTAGGATTTTTATTTTGATAAGTGTTTCATCCTCCAAAATAATAGGAGATTGAATATTCATATTCTTTGAACATTCTTTTTTTTTTTTTTCATGTCTTTGCTGTGTTCTTTAGTTATTTTTATGGGAATTTTTCCAAGATTTTCTGGAAATAGGGAAATTTTCCATCTTAGATGATGATTTATCAGGAAGATATTCACTATTCACTGCATATCCCATACTCATGCAATTTGGTTAAGAAAAGAATTGAAGGAAATGTAGCTTTTTTCCCTTTTTTCTTCATTTTTAATTTATTCCCACTTATAAAGGTAATATACTTTATATTTTCTTTTTCATCTGGAAAGTGGAAACTTCAAACCACTGTGGGCTAGTACTTATCTTAATACTATTTTTATGTTTCTAGTAGAAAGTTTTAAAAAACATATCCACAGCTTTGAAATTGACGTTTTAAAACTATTATTTTCTTTAACCTTTATTTATCTTGTTTTTCCCCTTTTATTTTTCTAGTTGGAAATTGATAATCTCTATTTTAAGGTTCTTATTAGTCCCATGAATCTTTATAAGGCTCAAAATTTATCATGCATTAATCTTTTTTTTTTCTTATTATTGGTAAAGAAAGAAAATAGAGGAATAAATTAAATTAACTCATGTTTAGGGGCTTTTATGAATTCATGTCTTTCCATTTTAGATTTAAATTTCAATTTTAGAATTCTCAATATGGTTCTTTCAGATAATCTTCTTTTACTGATTTTGGAAGCCTACCATTTGTAGAATTCAAAATTTGCATTTCCTATAGTTCTTTGTAATTTTATTGTTCCATTGATTTTAAAGAATTGTAGAAATATATTTTGCCTGAGCTTTGATGATTGCATGTTTTATTTTATTTTCTCTCACATTTCTATCCTTAGAGTCTCCAAAAGACCAAAGCCCTTCAGGAAAACAAATAAAAGATATTAATAAGCTACCATCAAATCCTGAGGAAGTAGAAGACCTACGTCGTGACTCAGCTGCAAATCCTTTGATTGCATTTACCTATGATGAACTAAAGATAATTACCAGTAACTTCAGGCAAGATCATGTGTTGGGTGGAGGAGGATTTGGAAGTGTTTATAAAGGGTTCATCACTGAGGATCTAAGGGAAGGACTTCAACCTCTTCCCGTTGCTGTAAAGGTTCATGATGGTGATAATAGTTACCAAGGCCACAGAGAATGGCTGGTAATCTTTATGTTCTTTTTTTATTTTTCCTTTTTATTTTTTGTTATTCTAAAATATAATATTATGCATATTGAGAGACATTGCTATGCATTTTCTTTCTGTTATGTTTTTTATGTTCATGATAAGACTGATTAAAAGTTTTGAGAATTTTTAGGCAGAAGTCATATTTTTGGGACAACTTTCTCATCCAAATTTGGTGAAATTGATTGGATACTGCTGTGAAGGTGAACATCGGGTACTAATATACGAGTATATGGCTCGGGGTAGCGTGGAAAACAATCTATTTTCAAGTAAGTGTCTTATAATTCACTTAAAATAATACCTAGAAAGCTTTTCCTTCTTTATCTTGGATGTTTAAATAATGGAAAATACTTGTCTACATTGGGTATAGGGAAGCAGCTCATACATTCAACCAATGGGTGATGAGATATTTTAATTAATATGATTCTTTTGTTTTTTTTTTTGCTCAGTGAAAAAATACCAATACCTTTTTTTGCTCCATGTGTTCTTTTTTTATTGGATGAGTGTATATACTCAGTGTAGGCAAGTCTTTTCCTTTAAATAATATAATCAATATAGATTTTAGCAAGGAAAATATGCTAGATCCAAGTAAACAGAGCATTATTTACAAGAAAAATAATTAATGATCAAAAGAGTTTCATTTTTCTTTATTTTTCTTTCCTTTAATTTAAATAGAGCCCACTTTCATTGTTGGTGTGATGACATTGTTCAAACTAGGATTTCCATCTAAATACATTGCTTATGAACAATAGGGCTTGATTTTTGTTTTTGAAAGTAATTAAAGGAAGTGACAACAAAGCTACTATTAGGCCCTTAAACGGTTCATTAGTAGGCCAATGCTTGGAGTGGCACATTGGACTCAAGCATTGAGTCAAAATTGACTGGTATGTAGGAGAACATGCCAAATTAGCTTGAAAAGCTTGCGGGCTTGGCGAACAAGAATTCTTGGAAACAAGGCTTAGTGAACAAGCATTCTTAGGAAAGGAGCTTAGTTGCATAATTGGATTTGCCAAGGCAAAGAGCAAAGGTTGTTGTGGGTTGTGGTTGACTTACGAGCATAGTTGGTTGGCCTATGGATGGAAGCAAACTTATTGGGTGGCCAATGGGTGTGCTAAATGCAAGCATATAGGCTGGTTAGCCTATGAAATGAACAAGCATGACTTTATAATTGGATTGGATGCTTGGAAGGTAATTGGAAGTATTTTTGAAAGTACTCTTTTCATCGGACCTAGATGTTTCTCCTCCTCGTACACCCAAGTTTACTGATTTTGCATATATAAGGTAGGCACGTTGGCTTTTGGCGAGCCAACTAGGTCATATAGGCTGGATTGGCTGGTTGTTCCAAGAATATGGGTGTAAGGATGGTGCATGGTTTGCCCAAGCATATGGGAGGCAGTTGAATAAAAAACATGTGTTCGGACACGTGTGGTTATTGGAGGCTTGCAAGGCGGTTGGGCTTATCCTATGGCACTTGTTCGAATTTTGAAATTGTCCTAGGTAGTTGGGGGGTGTCAACTACATATTTATAATGAATTATCCAAATGTAGCCGCCCTATTTATATAAAGGGCTTGTTGGCTAGGCATAATACTTGAGTGACCCGTATAAACTTTTGTATGAGGCACGCTCTTTGTAATCTATTGTTGGAAATAATAAAGGTTGGGAAGTGGATTTCTTGTATATGTTGGTTGTTGCTTTGATTTACTTGATGCTTAATAATTAATTACATGGCTTGGTAGAAATTGGAAGAAGCTAATGTAGTCGGCAAAAAGTTGGCTAAGTTAATTGGGTAAAAATTTGCAAGGCTAGTCCATCGTGCAAAATTGGCGAAGTATTCTGGCCAAATGAAACATAAACCTCTTTGTGTGTGGAGGTGCTAAACTAAGCAGTGGCTTAATTGCATTACATGGAACTTAGAAAAATTTTCGGGTGGAAAAAGACCCTTGTGACAATAAATATCAGAGCCCTTCATGATGATGGCTGGTGGCAACAGTGAGTTGAAAGAGTGAGTGAAGTCGTTGGAAGCATTGTTGGGTACTCTAAAGGAACTTCTTAAGGGGAAGGATCTTATAACTTCTTCAGTTTGTGAGAGGAAGGCTGAGTTCAAATAGTTTGGGTAGTTCCTTATCGATGGGTTAGCTAGATTGGGGGAAGTAAATGATGACATTTACAACCAACTGAAGGTGCTATGCAAGGCTATTGGTAATGCTGAAGGCAAAACTGACGGGGGGTTAGTTAAAGTCCTTGAACCAAAGGCCTTCAACGGCGCTAAGAGTGTGAAAGACTTGGAGAATTTTTTGTGGTTCAACGGCGCTAGGAGTGTGAAAGACTTGGAGAATTTTATGTGGGATATGGAGCAATACTTTGCTGTTGCAGAGATTGAGCAAGTTCCATCACAAACATGTACTTGGTTGGTGATGCAAAATTGTGGTGGACATCTCGAACTTCTGAGGATGCTAATGTTGGAAGGGAGAAAATCAATTAATGGAATCAAATAAAGAATGAAATGAAGGATCAATTTCTACCTTGCAATTCATCATGGGTTGTGTGAATGTACCTGAAGCAGCAAAAACATACTGGCCCAGTGCGAGACTATGTGAAAGAATTTAGTTCCTTTTTGCTGGATATACAAAACATATCTGAGGAAGATAAGTTCTTTAATATCCTCTCTGGTTTACAATAATGGGCATAGGTGGAACTCTAAAGGCGAAATGTGAAGGATTTGCCCAATGCAATTGCAGCTGTCGATAGTTTGGTCAATTTCAAAGAAATCAAAGAGAGTGATGGTGCTTCGAAATCAAAATCTAGCAAGGAAGATAAGGGAAAAGGCAATAAGGACAATTGGTGAAAAAGGAAGGGGATATATTTAGACAAGGAGAAGCAGATAGATGGTGCCTCTTCTTCACAAAACAAGGGCAATGTCAATGCCAATTAAGGCTGCTCCTTGTGCAATGGTTCATACCGAGCCAAAGATTGTCCGAAAAAGGATAAATTGAATACTGTCTTGATATAAGAGAACCATGACGATGCTGGTCATGAAATTGCGATGTTGGTAAACCCACTTTATTGATCAACTCAATTTCATGGATGTGAATCATTTGTCTTTGCTCAATCCCGTGACAAATGATTTAGTTGTTGCTCAAGCTATATTGATGCACATTAATATGAAAGTAAATAGTCAGGACATAGTTGCAATGGTAGATACATGGCAACTCATACCTTCTTGTCAATGGGACAATAAAGCCAACATCCGCTCAACACTCTGACGACCGGCCCACTGTGGATCATATGTCTCCTTTATTAGCTCTTTCTTCAAACCACCAAAGAAAGGAACGAAGATTTTGTCTCCCTTGTACATTAAGAGATTATCTTTAAACCAATATTGGCATATCAACCCATCTTTCACTTTTTGTACAAGTCTACCATAGGCTACATCTTCGCTGACAATTTCCTTGATATGGTTCAACTAGGTTTTCTCCACTCAAGACATGACATAGCATAGATAGTAGCAAAAATCTCTTTTTTGCTTAGAGCATCCACCATTTGGTTATACCAATCAGGTTTATACTTCTACAAAAAATCATATTTCTTCAGGTACTCTTGCCATTGAACCTGTTTTAGAGACAATTTCTTTTGAGCCTTGAAGAAAATATATGCCATGTCGGTGCGAACAACAAACTTTGTCCCAATTAAGTGCTCACTCCAAATTTGCAAGTATACTACAACCTTTCTTCTCGTGCAAAATATCTTTGCTCAATACGATTCAAAATTGGCAAACTTCACCATAATGTTCTCTAGCAGCCTACATTGATGTTATTTTCAAGGAAGGTGAAAAATGAAAAGGAGAGTGATGTAGATTCAGGTTATAGAATTAAATAAATACATTTCTTTTTGCTGGAAGTGATCCCTATGGAAAGTAATTTCAAAAAAGCACCAGAAAGGCGCTAGGAAGTGATATAGAAAAAATATTGACAGAAGATGCATACATTGTAGGTAGACTTTTAATCATTTAATAATATTGAAAGAATTTTTTTCTTGACCTTTTTTAGAGCATGCTTAAAGTCGGTAACTTAGTATAGCATAATGTACCAAAACTTTTCAGTTGCAGCTGTGAGAGGCATTTTTGCTCTTAATTTTTTTTCAGTCTTGTTTGATACATAACAACATATATATCTTCCATTGTGCAGGTGTTTTGCTTCCTCTTCCATGGTACGTTAGGATGAAGATTGCATTTGGTGCAGCAAAAGGACTTGCATTTCTCCATGAAGCTGAAAAACCTGTTATCTATCGAGATTTTAAGACGTCTAATATTCTACTCGATGTGGTTAGTTTTCTGAAAATGCAACATTACTGTAACTTGAGAAAGATGAGCAATTTTTTTACATAAGTTTCCATTTCTTTCTACTTGAAAGGAAACTACAAAAAGCAATGGCTTTTTATTTCTTTCAAAATGAAGATCCCATAATAGGGGAAGCAATATTAATGTGGGATGTTGCCAATAGACAATGAATAAGGAGTCATCTATTCTATGATGTATGAAAATTAGTTTTAGCACATCAAAGTTCATTACACAGGTTGAATCAACCTATAGTCAATGAATGTATAATGTTTTAATTGAACTGCTGCACATTATTGGAATCTTCTTTAATTAATACTTGTTTTTTCTTTATCCCTTTAATAGACTTCAGAGTTCATGAACTTGTATAGAACAATTAGATGTTATTGTAATTTAACCAAATCTTTGTTTTCGTTTGTGGTTTTATGCATAACAGGATTATAATGTAAAGCTCTCTGACTTTGGTCTTGCGAAAGATGGACCTATGGGAGACAAAACTCATGTTTCCACACGTATAATGGGGACTTACGGGTATGCAGCACCTGAATATATAATGACAGGTAACTTTTCCCATCTAAGTTCTCATTTTGGTGTTAAGGAGGCTCTAAGGGAGGGGCAACCTTGACACTATTAAAAATAGTTCTTTATTAATATTTGCAATAGGGTAATGCGATATATAGCTATTCAAGATGAATTAAAACACAAATAAGCATTCAATTGTTGCACAGGGCATCTTACTCCTAGAAGTGATGTATACAGCTTTGGTGTTGTGCTTCTTGAGCTTCTCACAGGCAGAAAATCATTAGACAAATTACGGCCAGCAAGAGAGCAGAACCTGGCAGATTGGGCTCTCCCTTTGCTAAAAGACAAAAAGAAATTGCTGAACATTGTGGACCCAAGATTAGAGGGAGATTATCATGTTAAAGGAGTACACAAGGCAGCTATGCTAGCTTACCATTGCTTGAACCGAAATCCAAAAGCGAGGCCTCTAATGCGAGATATAGTTGACTCATTGGAGCCTCTGCAGGTTCCTGAAGAATCTTCAAATGGGAAATCTGTGTTTACTATGATTAATATAGGAGCAGATGGTGAGTTAAAAAGAAAAGAAGATTCACTGTAATTGACATGGCTTTGATTTTGTATGTTAAGCTTCTTCTACAGGAAAAAAAAAAGTGAGTTTTTGCATTAGATAGCTTTTCTTGTGTATCTAATGCCTTCACCATTTTTTTCTCTCTTTTACTTTTTATTTTCTTTTTCTGTGCCTTTTTTTTTTTACTTCACTACTTAGACTAAAACATGACTATGATATATACTGGTAGTTGGATTATTGTAAAAGTGAACATTACTGATATATGTTGTCCATACTTTCTTTATTTTTATAAAGGTTTAATGACATTTTTGTATAACAAATTTATTATAAATGTTTATACATTTATAATGCTCTAATATTGTGGATTTTTTTTATTAAAATATTATTAAATAACAAATTTATCAATATTGTAAAACTTATTTAATATGTATTTTATTAATAAAAGTAGATATCTATTTAAT
The DNA here is from genome assembly GCA_948193065.1 of Aleurites moluccanus. Classification (NCBI taxonomy): domain Eukaryota; kingdom Viridiplantae; phylum Streptophyta; class Magnoliopsida; order Malpighiales; family Euphorbiaceae; genus Aleurites; species Aleurites moluccanus. The sequence continues at coordinate 2,467 of CANXYC010328899.1, read as the reverse complement.
TTGAAAGTTTATGCATTTAATTTGACAGTTTATATATTATACGTATAAATACATATTTCAAATTTGTTTATACATATTATTATCTCTTATACTTTCTCCTAATTATTAGAATTTTTTTTTTGGAAAATATGTAATCATATTCATGCTTTTTCAAGCATTCTTCTAATCATATTAAATTTTTTAAGTTTAAATATTTCATAATTTAAAATCTTAAAAAAATTAAGAAGAAAAAAAAAAGATAACGACACCGTTTTAATAAATTGTCATCTAAATAATCAAACTCATACCAAATTCTTGTAACCCTAAAACAATTTTGAAACTATCAATTCCTTTCTTATTGCTTCTCAGTTTCTCCTTTCTTTCTTAATCACTTCCAAATTGAAGGAAACCCTAAAATATGATCGAAAATCTCTCTATTGTGGTTTCTTTCTTCTCAATTACCCTAAAAGCTACAAGAGATTTTGTACGGGTCACTATTGTGTGTTTTCAATATGATCGCTTTCTCTTGGACTTTTGGCATTAAATATTATATGATCTGGAAAAATATGCTTTCCTTTTTTTTTTTTAAATGGTGGACCACTATTTATTGTTTTATTTTTAAAAAAATAACAGGAAAGTGTATATTTTAAGATCAAAATATTTAATACTATAGATCTAAGAGAAAGCGATCATATTAAAATATTTTTTAACGGACACGCACTAGCGATCCCACACAAAATCTCTAGTTGCTTTAAGTACAACATTATTAGAGTAACTAAAAAGAAAAAAACCACAACGAAGGAGAGATTTTCAATCGCATTTTAGGTTTCCTTCAATTTGGGGATGATTAGAAAAGAAATAAACCAGAAAAAAGAACTTGAGAAGCAATCAATGAGAAAGGGATTGAAAATTTTGAAATCATTTTAGGGTCTTAAAATTTGGGATGAGTTTGGTTATTTAGATGATAGAGTGTTTAGGTTTTATAATATGGAGAAAGTTAGTCTTGAGTTTTTAAACCGTTTAGAGAAATGTAAATTCAAACGAGAGTCCAAATAATGTTCATTTATCAGTAGACGAATAAGTGGTCATAACTTTTAATCCGGAACGAATCACAAAGCTCATAATATATAAAAAAAATATTATTTTTGTGTTTGATAGTGATCTTATTTTCATCTCCAAGTTCATCCATTTAGAGCCTCAACGGATTAATTTTATTTTCAAACTTTATTTTTCTATTTTTAAAATTATATCTTTTATTTTTCTCTTTCAATATTATGATTTAGAACTATATTTAAGCATCGTATTTAATATTTTAGAGATAGCTATTATTCAATAAAAATTTAATAATTTTAAAACTATGTGTTTTTACTTTGAACGCTTATTATACTGCATTATTTTATTAGAATGGTGTCGTTTTATTTTCTTCTTTAATTTTTTTTAAGCTTTTAACAAGCATTTTGCTCAACCTTGCTAAAATCGATCAAAAAGTCTTTTAATGTATAAAAAAATAAATAAGAGGCTCAATAAATAAATTTATGAAAGTTCTCAATATGCATTTTGCTTTTATATATGTCAATCCACCATTTGATTATAGTCTTGTGTCTCTCTAGCTATGAGAATGACCATCTTAGTGACTATGAAGATTAGTTTATTTATTTATGTGAACTATTAATGTGTTTTACTATGTTCTGGATATTAACACTATCATGTGATAAAATATGTTAATTTCATCATTTTCTTACTTTTCAATTTTCATAAAATTTTAAATATGTATCACCAAAAAACTTTCTTATCCTCTAGTTATATTTTCTCAAGAAGCTTTTTTATCAATAAATATTCATATTTAAGTACAACTTAAATTTTTACTTAAATATGAAGAATATTAAAAGTTATAAACTATAATATTTCAATCTAAAGATTTTATAATAAAAAAAATTATTTTTTTAAAAATAATTTAAGTCTTTATTTAGCTTGCGTTATGGTAAATAACTATTTAAAATATCTTTCAACTTGCATCACACACATTTACATATTAATATAATATTCAAAAATATAATGATAATCATCAAAATAATACTAATACTTCACAATGTAAATAATAATATTAACAGTAAGAGTTTAAATATATGTTAGTAGGAGTCAAAACAATATTGGTTACAACCAATTTTAAAACTCTCACTAATAAAAAATATAAAAATATATTCAAGTATATTGATAACATAATTTTAATGTTTATGAAATTAACAAATTACCTTTTAACATATATACTTTATTTTTATCTCTCTATTCTTTACCATTAATAATAGTAAGATATCTTCTAAATATATTCATAATTAGAATGATTATCTATTTCATAAATAGTGCAAATGATTCCTTATTGCAAAAAAAAAAAAAAAAAAAAAAAAAAAAAAAAAAATAAAATTAAAAAAAAAAAAATTTAATTAGATTATGAAAAAAATAAATTAAACAAAAGGAAAAAATTTATTTT
>CANXYC010328875.1:0-86741 GCA_948193065.1 Aleurites moluccanus | reverse complement strand
AAAAAAAATAATTTGAAGTTTCTCTTTAATTATAATATATCAAATTTATCTTAAAAACGATTTTTATTAATGATATATATTCAATAAATCCAATGTAATATTTTTTTTCTTATAACATTTTTAATAGTAACACCAGACATTACTCTTTATATATTAAGAATCTGGGAAAAAGTTAGAAACTACTTTGCTGAATAATTTGGAATGTATTATATATATATATGTGTGTGTGTGTGTGTGTGTGTGTTTGTGATTGTTTTGAAATGTTTTTTCACTCTTGTTCTTGGATAGATGAAAACAGTCAAATACTCTCATGGCTGCATAAAGAAGAGATCAATTATTAGATTCCTTGCAATTTGACCATATGACACATATATAAACTAAGAGTGGCATTTTTATATGCATATCTCACAAAGAAATAATGCTAATTGATTATATATATATAGTACAGATCATTGTGACTGGTTATTGGAACTTTCCCAATGATTAAAAACTACCAACATGCAAGACATTAATCATTTTGGCCACGTTTGAGTAGATGATTTTAAAATCCATGAAAATTTATCAAAATTTATAAAATTAAAAAAATATATTTTCTATTCCATTTTACTTATTTAAAATAAAAATAATTTCATAGATTTTAATGTATTTTTTTATAAAAAAATAATTTATAAATTTTTTTATTATTTTTTAATAAATTTTTTAAAATCTCACATTTTATGTGAAATTTTAAAAACTCTCAAAATGAAGAATTTTGGTGAATGATAGATTTTGAACAATTTATAAATTTTAACTATTTTTTTACTAATCAAATAATAAATTTATAAATTTTTTAAAATCTCCCGTTTAAATATCTGAATTTAAATATGAGTTTATCAATCTTAATAAAAAGAAAGAAGTGAAAATTATTTAGAAATACTGAAAAAATAACTAATGGCAAAATGATAAATAAATGAAAGTTTAAGGTAAATAGTGAAAATTGATCGGTTGGTGTTACAGAATGACTCCATAACTATTTTTATAAATAAGTATAAATTAAAATAAGTATATTAATTCCCCAATTTGAAATCTAATTCCTGACGGAATTAACAAAATAAATTACAGAAGATTTTGGATCAAAGTGTGATGGATGGAAGTTAGGGGATTAAATTGTAATTTATCAAATTGAATTTTCTATATATTTCATACTTAGCAAAAATTATTCATCTTTCCTCTTATTCCTTTGGTAGGCCGAATCATTCTTCTCCTTCTCCTTCTTCAATTTTCTTCATTTCTTCATTAAATTACTAAAAAAAATTCATAGAAATCTTGCATATTAACCTAATTCTCTTCATTTTCATCGCCAATTTGTAAAAAGAAGCTAAAAATTTCAAGGAAAAGTTGGAGGAAGATTTCGGACAAATTGCTTCATTGAGGTAAAAATGTGTTTTGTTTATTCTAATGATTTATTTAGATGATATTTAGGTTGAATTTGATGAGTTTGTAGTTAAATTGTATCAATTGATATAAATTTATAGAAATCCCTAAATTTTCGTATTACAGGGCTTATTGCCCATCAATAGTAATCATAATTTATTATATAGAGGTACCCATATATCCACTTATTAATATGAAAAGTCAATTCCCAATTTTAATTATTAATTAATTATGATTAGTTTCAATAACTTAAATCAGCTTGCCTTTATTTAGATAAATAATCAAGATAAAAATTTAACTTATCATTTTAGTTGAATTTAAAACTAATTAAAATTTTGTTACCAAATAATCTAAAATTAATAAATAGTTAAATACTGACAATTTTTTAATATCTTAGTTTTCTTCTGCCTGAAAATATAGATTAATGTTATTTTCTCTTATTAGTAATCAGGCTAATTACTGAGTCAAGCCATATAAAAATGATTAAACAATTGAATTTTTGACACATGAATAAAATTGTCACAGTACATGTATTTATCTTTATCTCAGTGTCTGGATAAGTTGATATATAATCATAGAATAGGTGGGTCCTTCTTTGACGTTGATGATAATTGGCTGTTTCCTACCAACTTGTTCTAGTAAAAAAATATAGAAATAATATTATGTAAGAGAAATAAATAAATAGGCTATGATAATATTTTCCATACATTTTAATTGTTTTTATTTTTATATTTTTCTCATATCTCTTTTTTTCAATTGAATTTTATAATTAATAATCAAAATTTTTAAATTACTATAAAAATATTAACAGCTGACCGGTTTAAAAATTTATTAAAATAATAATAATTTAACTAAAAAATTAAATATGACAAAAATTAACTAAAAAATTAAATATCAAACCGTGCGAAACACAAATTTTTCAACTAATTATTTATAAATTTGTGTGATTATATTTTTTACTTAGTAAATATATTTGGATATTGTCTATTAAAGTGATGATTTAATTTAAATACTAATAAATATTGTATTGTCTCTATTAAAAAAAAAAATTAGTATTTTTTTCAAAATTCTGACTCAGCTCATTAACAAGTATACTCCTTATTAGCAATTTTTTTTACATTATCAAGCAATGTGTATATGGCCAGCTATGCTAAAATCCATGTAATGTGTAGACAGCTATTTCAAATTTCTACAGTGAATATGAAGACAATTCACATTGTTACTCACTTGCTGCTTGTTTGCTTATGGAAGTTTCTTTGAACGAGACTTAGAAATTTAACAGAGCTTTGTAAAAATCGATCAATTTGGCTTTGTGAAAACAATTACTAGTCTAATGCTGAAATTACTAGCTTAATATAGTCCAAACATGACAAAGTTTAGTAAAAACAATGAATTAAGTGTATGAAATTAACCAAATACAATAAGAGATGATATGATTAATATGAGAGGAACTAAGCCCTGTTGAGTTACAGAGAGGTGAATTAAGGATTGAATATTAAATTTCTCACTTGCACTACACTCTGCTTAATGGCAAACAGAAAGGAGATGCATTTACTCAACTTTCACCTCCAACAAACAAATTTGATAATGGTAGCCAAACCTTTTTCTTTTTAAATAAATAAAAACTATAGTGCTTCACAACTTAAGGGGTTAATAATTGATAAAAGAATGTCTGTCTGCTTGTCTGATTAACCCTTGTATGATATGGAAAGACAAAGTACTTTCACTATTAGAGCTGAGGCAGGCAGAGAAAGGTCGATGAAATTCCTAGAAGATGTACCCCTTTCAAGCACGCGCTCAATGGCAAATTCAAACTGAAAATAACAGATAGTGGGTGTCATTCACCATACACTAACATCCAACAAATAACAGCCATTGATGTATCTAACATCTCCTAAATCTTCTTCTTTTACATTCATGCCACTTCCATCCAAAAACTCAAAGACAAAACAGGAGAGAGAGAGAGAGAGAGAGAGAGAGTCCTTTAGTGGGTTCACTTTCTCTCTTTTCTATGGAATGATTCAATAAAATCCAAAACAAATTTAAATAATAATAATAATCATCAATATCAAAAGTTATTCCCTGTTGCAACCCTTGTCTTCGTCTCCATATCCTTACTTTCTACTTTCTTATCGCACTTGACAAAGGTGAAAAGAGAATGTTCAAAGCTAAAAATAATAAAAAGAATCCCACCAAATGAGGCACATCTTCTCCAAAGCTACAGCAAAGCTCATGGAGACAACCCGACAGAGCATCACCTATCCTTTTATTCCTCTTTAAATATCCTTCAAATACTACATTCCATTCTTATTTGTATTTTCTTTCCTGCCCTTTTATCCTTTAGCCTCTCTTCATACATACTAACCCAGACTTCTTAGGTTTGCCACGCAGCTTTGCCTTCTTGGACTTGGCCACTCGGCTGCCGATTCCGCTTTTCCTTTTACATCATTTAGAATCTGTTATAGGAATTCTGTGTTATATATATATATACATATAGGAATACAGAAATTCAGGGACTTTACCAAAGAATACTCCTATCACTCTCATTACTTGCCAAATAATAACCAGTCCTTCATCAAATGGGTAGGCAAAACTGCGATCCCACTGTCATCCATTCCTCCATTGCCCTTCTGCAGGAAAGGTTTAGACAGTTAGAGAGAGCAAAGGAGATGAGGCAGCAGAAGGAGCTCTCAAGGTTGTTCTCTGAAGCAGAGCAAGTCAACTCAGCCAAAGATTACGAGCCATCCAGGCCCTTTTTTCACTCTGAATTGATCCTTTCACCTGGGCAACCAGTTCAAGGCTCTTTCTACCTCCAACCAAGTACGGAGAACAAGTATACAGAACTCCAGGACAATGGTACTCCAAATTTGGCAAATTTATGGTCCAAAAATACCGATATGCACAATACAAATAACTTTGATGGATCAGACGTTGATACCTCACTTCACCTGTGAATTTTTTTTTTTTACTATGTTAGTATCTTCTGTATTCTAGTTCTTTTGTTCTTTTTCTGAAGTCCTTTAACTGCTTTCATGGAGCTGTAAAAATTGAGAGAACAAAGAAAAGAGAGATAGATAAGTAACTACTGTCTATCAGGAATCTCTTTGTCATCTTCATGTTCAGCTATTACATTGGAATCAGAAAGACCATGCTCTGGTCTCTTTTGGAATGAATCCTCATCATAATCAGTATCATCAGACTCTTCATCACCACTCCATTTCCTCTTCTTCATGATTTTGGGAATCAAGCGAGTTACTTCTTTTGCCTCCAACATTACGTCATCATTATTTATCCGTTCAAATCGAACAGCACTGACTTTTCTGGCATTTCCAGCTAATATCTGCACCAAGGACAAAAAATCACAGATATTGATTGTAACTGCTGCAACAGCTAACCACACAAGAATATGTCCTTTCTTAGACCCTATGTTCTCTTGGATTGACAAAAGAGATGAGCAACAAGTCTAACAAATTAACTAGTTAGTAACATCAGGGCCTCATACCATGATTTATTCTTAAAATCATTAAGAAATTTTCCATATGCATAGTTGGCAAAATAAAACTGTCCTGCACTGATCAGCTGGATTTACCTATGCTAAAGCAAAATGCAACAAAGAAAGCTCATAGAATAATGAATTTTTGTCCAAGAAAAGGCTTGACCTTACCATATATCAGCTCAACTCAGTTAACTATATCTCAGTTTCAAATAGGGTTGGCTCATGGCTGCATGAATCCCTTGTGACCTAAATTTCTAGAAGCCTTGTGATACAAGTTACTATGACTAGACAAGTAGTCAAATTGCTCTCTGTACAAGTTAGTTGGATGTCATGGTATAATGATGGAGAGCTGCCTTCTACCACTGAACAGGTTTTTATCTAGCAAACAACTTGAACCAGAATACTAAGATAACATGTACTAAGCAACTGCTAATTCCAATTTACCCAAGATATCATAATTCTTACGTTTTCCCTCACAATTCTAGTTTGCTTGTGACACGACTAAAATGGTAAAGAACACAATCCAAGTCTTGTATGACTTTGGCCCCTTGTTCCTTGTCACACTAGGAAGATGGACCTAAATCACTTGGGCCAAACTTGAAGGGGCTTGGGCTTATAAACAACTTTTTCTTACCCGATTCCACCAACATGGGATTCTTCACACAAGTAGAGGTGTAACAAGCCTACTAGGAGAAGTGACATCCTAACTCCAAAGACAGCTAATAAGCTAGAAGAGTGGTCACAACGCAAAATGCCTAATAAACAAGAGACAAGATGGACAGAGCTCAGTAAGAAAACTACAGAAGCAGAAATTGCTGCACATAACACATGATACTTGGCCAACCTGTTCAAAGAACCTTTTATGTACCCTCCCAAAAATATATATAAATATATATATATATATACACATATACATATATACAGAGAATTCTTCCACAGTATGTGTGTAGACCAAACAACTTTGTGATCATTTGTTTGCAAACAAGCTTCAGAGAAAGTAAAATAGCAAGATATTTATACCTCAAGTTTATATATCTGATTCTTTTCATTCTGATCTTGTCGCTCAGACTTGCCTTCTGTTTGTTCATCCTCCTCTTCCTGAATCTCCTTTTCAAGTATCACTTTGATGCTCTCGCCTGTCCTTGGGATGTATCCAAATGCCTCACATATAAAACCTGATACCGTCTCATATTGATGACCCTGTAAAACAGACGGAAAGAGAATGTTATTGAGAATGCAGATTTCAGAATTAATAGTCCCTTATGCAAGAGTAGTGAATTTGACACAATACTAACCAAATGTCTAATCTCCTTGCACAATGGAACAGTTCTCAAGAAGAAATTAAAGGTAACATGCTGGACAAAAAAAAAAAAAAAAAAACGACCTAACAGGAGAATAACTAGAATATAATAACTATTCCTTCAGCTATCAGTATGCTGGCATAATTGTCCAATAAATGGCCATGGCATAGTAAATACAAAATATTTTACAATCACTAAATATTTTAAAATAAACATAAACAGATCGATTTGGATGCAACAAGAACATAGCCACTACGCTATTTCTTCCTGCATTGCAAATATTGCAGGCTGTGGCCCTTGTTCTTACAATTAATGCCCAAGCATTCAATTTTATCTTCAATTTCATAAACCAATCAATAGTATCACACTGGTGGCAAATTAAGGTTGATGTGCTGAAAAAAAAGTTGATGGACGTTGCATTCCAAATAAGATAATATATTCTTACACGCAAGCGAGGTATTTTATAATCCCATTCCCCTTTAAAATGATAAATAATCGCTAGTTGAGTTGAAAATATATAAAATGCATTCAACTCATCATAAGGAAAGCAGATTTTCTTTTTCCAGATGATGGTTAGCATTGTGTTAAGGATTCTGATTCATCTTGTTGTTTTGACTTAGAGAATCAGTGAAAGAAATATATGAAACATACTAGAAAAATTCTACATGAGGCAAATAAGAGAACATCAATTTGACTAATATTTACCAATAGTTGGTAGAAAATAGACTGCCTAGGGAAGATATTTGCACTTATTGACGGTACAATGAACCAATAAATGGCAGGAACAAAATACATTTAAAATAATTGTCACTGCTCTACATGCCAGACAATTACCATCTATTTTAGGTGCTTCAGCATTATAATAAGAATGGGGCATTCATTCTCAAAACTGAAAATAAGTAGCATACCTCTGGCATTTTAACATTTAGGTCTTCAGAGAGTTGATCAATAGATGTATTAGCATCAACATCATATATTCCCTCAGCTCGCATAACAATGTAGCCAGTTTTCTTTTGTATTTCCTCCTATCAGACAAAATTTTTTTTACCAAAAACTAAAATACTCGTGCTTGTATAAACAAAGATATAAAAAACTGCATCATCATTACAACCAGACAGATTTAATATAACCTCCATGGATACTTGATGCCTTTTATTCATCAACTAGAGTTTATTGACAGAAATTCACCAGAAGTCTACTAGGATTACTAATGTTGTAGTTCACATTAATAGTTACTAAGTCTCATCAAACAAACAATCACACAAGTACTTTTTTTACTCTTTTGGGCAATGCAATCTTCAATAAACATAAAGAAATAGATAAATGTATATATACACATGCATAAAACCACAAGATATTCTTTAATAAGGTTTGTAGCTTTGCAACATGTATCTTAACATCAAGATTAGTAATATCATGTTGTCTACTCAATGGTGCAGCTTGAGTTTGATTTTCTTTCCTCGTACAACTCATTGACCAATAATTATAGAAGAGAACAATTTTTTACACAATATTTTATTCAACTACAAACAGGAGAAAAATGGAGCATTATTCTTCTTCTACACTTGTACATGCCAACTAGTCAGCAATGAGTAAACTAACATAGTTTACCAGTCCATACAGACGTCAAGTCTGGGCTAAAGGAAGAGTAGATAACTGAGGCTTCACATAATTAGAACCCAGTAACATCCAAAATAAAGGAAAAAACAGGATAACATATAGACTGAACTAACTCTAGCCATTCAGCCACTAAAAGGGTAAAATTATGATACCAGGGCAAGTTATTAGGACCAAATTATGACCACTTTCAGTTATACCAAACTTCCCTACCATCCCATTATGACATGGAGAGAAGTAGTTGACATTGCAAATTTATATAACCTTGAGAATATCAATGCATAAAGAGTAAACATGCACAAATCACATAAAGTTAAAAATGCATAAAAAAAATTTTCAGCTTTACTTTTGAATCATTTTCATCGAAGATTTCACCAACAATCTCCTCAACGACATCTTCCAGGGTCACTATCTGCATTGTCCATGGAAATCACAGAACAAATATTATGTAGCATGAACATTAAATACATTATAAGTATAATCAGGTATTAAAATGTGCACACTCATTTGAACCTCAACATGCAGAAAATAATGTTTTACAGTTCATCAGTGTTTTACTACAAGGAGACTCTAACCTCTCATCTTTTCCATGCTTGATGCTGACATCAATATTAAACTTACAACTCTTAAATTGCTGAACTGAACAAATACACCAGCATTAGGTATAAAGACCCACTAGATTAGTGATCAGAATTGCCTATAACGAATAGATTTGATAAACTTTATGTGCCTTGTCTTTGAGACCATTTGGCATTATAACATCACATTTTCATCTAACTAGGTTATGACTTTCAGATTTCCAAAAATGTCATTGGCTTTTGGAATTACAAAACTTTATAAACAATGATGATTTGGTATTTGAATATTCTTGTTTATTCCATGTTGTTGCTTCATTTAGTAATATATGTACCTAGGATGGAGAGTATATTTCTATAACACTGAATTCATAATTATTATTGTAAATTTCATTTTGAAATAATAAGAATACTCCATAAACAAACTTTTAAATCACCAAGTAAAAAACCTAGGACCTACTAAAACTAGGTTGAAACAGTAAACAGCACACTATATGTCAGGTATGAAATTCTCTACAATCAAACAATAAATGGCAAATACAGTTTTGAATTAGGAGGATTAGTTAATATTTGTACATACTCCAATAGTTCCACCATATTCATTAAGAACAACAGCCATGTGAACTTTCCTGATGCGGAACTCCCTAAGAAGATTCCAGACTGACATTGAATCTGCAAGACCAATAGTTGTATTCATTAAAGCTTATGGGACAAAAAAAATAAAAAAAATCATTCACATAAAATTCGGAGAGAGAGAGAGAGAGAGAGAGAGAGCTTTCAGTGGCATTATAAAGAAGTATGCCTTTTGAGGCGCTTTAGCAAATAAAGGTCCACCTTTGACACTTTTCTAACACATTTTATCAATTTTATAGTCACTTTATCAATTAAGCATCTCTGTATCGCTCTCACTCTGACTCTCTCTCCTAGTGACTCTCCCAAACTTCTTTTCTTTCTCTTATTAATGCAGATCATGGTGAAACAACAACGGCGACCGGCAATCTTCAGTCTCCACGGGTACACAGTCAGACATTAATTGGCAGTGTCAGCACGGCTAAGAAATGTTTTTTTATTTTCTGATTTGTGGGGTTTTGTAAATTAGGGATTGATTGCTTAATCTTTTGAATTTGATGGGTTTGGAAAATCTGAATTAATTTGTTTTCAGCAATATAAATATTAAAATACCTTAGTATTTCAATGGCAATTAGTTCATCTTTTCATGTTATTTTCTTGATCAATATTGTGTCGGTGTTTGTTTGATTATAAGAATGCCCAACTCTTTTTTTTTTTGGGGGGAAAAAAACAGTGTTTCATGTGGCAATATTTTAAGCTAACATGTCATCTTGATTTGTGCATGCTCATTCTTTTTTTTCTGCACTTTGAATTTTGAAGTAATCAATCAATAATCCCATTTTCTATTGTAATTATTGTAAACATATATATAATTTGTACCTATCTAATATACAGCTTGATAAATGTAAAATTTACATGTATATTATGAAACTTGTAGACAATTATTTTATTTTCTTTGAAATTTAGTTTGCTTGTATTATTTTGATTATTGTATGGAGAATTTGAAGTGTTATATATGAATTTAGGTGTTTAATTCCTATTTTAGTATTAGTAAAAAACTTGGTTGAAAAATGGTGATTACACATAGTATTTTATTGAAAAAATGCATTGTTTAAATGTACTTACATTTTTATATGAAAAATTAATATTTACAAAATACCCCATTATTTTTTCTATTTACACATTTCCCCCACATTCCGTTTCCTATATTTTTAGAAAATGACGTTTCTCGGTGTCCGTTTCGTGTCATTTCCATTTCCATACTACCTAGTCAGCCCACTGCCCAAATGTTGTCCTAATTGAATAGGTAATAATCTAATGTCCCAGACTAGTAAAAATTATAATAAGAAGACAATATCATACAATGCATAACACCCAAAATTATATCAATCATAGATTATAGAACAAAAGGATTACCAGGTACAAAGTATGCGGGTTTGTGAGCCATGTCTCCAACGGTTGTACTTTCTAGTAGCTCACCCTTCAAAATCAAACATATTATTATTCCGCACACTATGAGATCATTGAGGACAATCAATAAACAAAGTCATAATGATTTCAGAAAGGAAGGTATAGGATTAAAAATTCTGACCTTCTGAGCATAATCTAGCATATCCATTGCATAAGCAATACCCATAATATTGTCCACACGCTGCTCAAAAACAGGAACCCTATAAACATGTCCAGAAATTCTTAGCATGTTGCTTAAAGAAACAAGCAAGGCATGCAGTATTACAGATTACCTTACCTAGAATATTGATGAATCACCCACAACTCATGAAAATCAACAAGTGTTGCACTGGCATCAATTGCAACAACATCAACAAGAGGTGTCATTACCTCTTTAACATGTGTATCCTTGATCTCTAGCACATTCTCAATCATATCCTGTTTCAGATTACAAATTGTTACAATTGTTAGTACATTCTCAATCACAATATGTATAAGAGGAACACACTTATAAACATATTAAAGAATTTCCTAGAAAGGCTTAAATGTAATGATATAGGGGAGGAAAGTCTATCATGACTAAAAATTTTAGCAAAATACCAAGACCTGATGGGAAAAGGCGAACAGTTCAATATCAAGAAACATAAACGCAATTAAGAAAGCCTCATGTCTGATATTATCTTTCGATGAAAGTTAGCTTGCTTCTGTTTATCTTGGGGGGTGCCTTTATTGATTTCACTAGCAAAAATGTAAAGCATTTTTCATTATTTCCACCATATCCAAAAAATATTCGTTTATCCACAAGTTCCTTGTAACAATTTAGTAATCTCTCTCTCTCTCTCTCTCTCTCTCTCACAGATGCGCACACACACAAAGGAACTAATTCTGTTAAGTTGAACTTTTCTCTCTCTCTCTCTCTCTCTCTCAGATGCGCACACACACAAAGGAACTAATTCTGTTAAGTTGAACTTTTCTCATTCTCTCTCTCTCAGATGCGCACACACACACAAAGGAACTAATTCTGTTAAGTTGAACTTTTCTCATTCTCTCTCTCTCTCTCTCTCTCTCTCTCTCACAGATGCGCACACACACACAAAGGAACTAATTCTGTTAAGTTGAACTTTTCTCATTCACTCTCGCTACTCGTAACAATTTAGTAATCTGTTTCTCTCTCCTTCCCACAGATGCGCACACACACAAAGGAACTAATTCTGTTAAGTTCTCTCTCTCTCTCTCTCTCTCTCTCTCTCTCACAGATGCGCACACACACAAAGGAACTAATTCTGTTAATTTGAACTTTTCTCATTCACTCTTGCTACTCATAACAATTTAGTAATCTGTTTCTCTCTCCCTCCCACAGATGCGCACACACACACAAAGGAACTAATTCTGTTAAGTTGAACTTTTCTCATTCACTCTCGCTACTCGTAACAATTTAGTAATCTCTCTCTCTCTCTCTCTCTCTCTGTTCTCTCTCTCCCTCCCACAGATGCGCACACACACAAAGGAACTAATTCTGTTAAGTTGAACTTTTCTCATTCACTCTCGCTACTCGTAATTGAACTTTTCTCATTCACTCTCGCTACTCGTAACAATTTAGTAATCTCTCTCTCTCACTCTCGCTACTCGTAACAATTTAGTAATCTCTCTCTCTCTCTCTCTCTCTCTCTCTCTCTCTCTCTCTCTCTCTCACTCACAGATGCGCACACACACAAAGGATATAATTCTGTTAAGTCTCTCTCTCTCTCTCTCTCTCTCTCTCTCTCTCTCACAGATGCGCACACACACAAAGGAACTAATTCTGTTAAGTTGAACTTTTCGCGCACACACAAATCTCTCTCTCTCTCTCTCTCTCACAGATGCGCACACACACAAAGGAACTAATTCTGTTAAGTTGAACTTTTCGCGCACACACAAATCTCTCTCTCTCTCTCTCTCTCTCTCTCTCTCACAGATGCGCACACACACAAAGGAACTAATTCTGTTAAGTTGAACTTTTCGCACACACACAAAGGAACTAATTCTGTTAAGTCTCTCTCTCTCTCTCTCTCTCACAGATGCGCACACACACAAAGGAACTAATTCTGTTAAGTTGAACTTTTCTCATTCACTCTCGCTATAATCCTAAAGGTTATTTGTTGATACCAGTTATTACTTTTTTCAGGCCTAATAACAAAGTTTATTTCTCATTCACTCTCGCTATTCGTAACAATTTAGTAATCTCTCTCTCTCTCTCTCTCTCTCTCTCTCTCTCCCTAATTGAACTTTTCTCATTCACTCTCGCTACTCGTAACAATTTAGTGATCTCTCTCTCTCACTCTCGCTACTCGTAACAATTTAGTAATCTCTCTCTCTCTCTCTCTCTCCCTAATTGAACTTTTCTCATTCACTCTCGCTACTCGTAACAATTTGGTAATCTCTCTCTCTCTCTCTCTAATTGAACTTCTCTCTCTCTCTCCCTCCCACCCTCCCACTCTCTCCCTACCACCCAGATGCGCACACACACAAAGGAACTAATTCTGTTAAGTTGAACTTTTCTCATTCACTCTCGCTATAATCCTAAAGGTTATTTGTTGATACCAGTTATTACTTTTTTCAGGCCTAATAACAAAGTACACACTCTCTCTCTCTCTCTCTCCCTCCCTCCCTCCCTCCCTCTATGAATTCATTCTTTTGAGTGTTGTTTCATGTTTGAAGACAATGTTTTGCGTGTCATAAATAGCAGACAAACACACACACAAGATGTAGTTCATTACTAGCATGCAAAAAATGCATCAAATTACTCATATATGGGAAAAAAAATAGCTTTAAGAAAAACCATAACTAGATTATTATATTACTTGTTCTTCCTCCTCTATCGCCCCACTCAATTCTGCCCCTCGCAACATCAACTTCAACTCATCTTCAGTAACATATGGTTCACTAGCAGCAAAGAATATAAAAAAGATGTCAAATAAGGAAATACTAATTCAGAAAGCATTCAATGAAACAATTTTCAGAAGCATCTATTTACATGGAATCTGGCACTAGATCCATCATCCATGAAAAACAATAAAAGGAAAAGGAAAAAGAAGCAACACATAGGAAACAATACATGAATGGAATCAGATTTAGTATGTTGACAACATGTCTGAAACACAGGGAAAAAAAAGGTCGGTCTTGACTACATCACTGCATAACATTTCAAATCACAATTCGATAATTTCATTGCAATTTTTAATTTCTTAAGGAATCAAAAGTGGAAACATTTATAAATGGCCAAACTAGTATAAGATGCTGGCTTCATCGATGAAACTTTTGGCATGTCAATTGTTAATATATAAGAATATTTTACTAACATATTGTCTAATATTGCCACTCAAAAAGCCAGAAAACAACTATGAAGTCCTTGAACTAGACAGCAAAAATTCAAAAAATAAATATGATAGTCGAAAAAATAAGATAAAACATAACAAGCAAATCTAGCTTCCATGTCAAAAAAATGGAATTCTTAAGAAAAATTCAAAAAGTTGAGGATTGATCTACCTTCGTCCTTTTAAACCAAGTAACTTTAGCATTCCCATTGACAGGTACGTGACAACTCTTCCCACAGGATACAATACTAAGGAAAGCCATGCCACTGGCCTGACCTAAAGGAATTACAAAAAACATTAGTAAGTAGCAGGAAGATTGGCTAATGCTACAGAATACAAACCTAGCTCAAATTAGTATCATTAGCAAACAAGTGCACGTAGCACACCTGCACTTACCACAAACCTAGCAACCTCTGTGGCATTATGAACGGCTATACTTTTTGGAGTGATCTCAGTGAGGAGCAAAATTGCAACCTATGTCCATTCAAGGAGAACAAAGAGATAACTAGTTAAAGAAAATTTTTGCAATAGGACAAATATGTATGCTCTTGGGTGTGAAAAGAGTTCCAGGAGTAAGCTAGACACATACTTCTAACTTCTTTGACATGTCAATTACAACTAACATTAAGGACCCTAAAAGATCTCAAAAATTAAATCAAAGTGTGACAGATGTAAGGAAAGGAATAGAAACAGAGTGCCCTGCGGAAGTTAAATTGCTACATAGTGAAGTCCCATATTCACATAAATAGGGTTGATTCTCTTGCTTGAAGAAATTTCTATTCATCTCTACCTCTTTACCTCATAAAGGAAAAGAAACATTATAAACAACCAAGTAAAGATGCTGTTCAACTTATCCATCAACACTTATCCAAATAGGATCTGTCCATCTATCAATGAGGAGAGAGCTGCTGACTAATTATGCAGGTCCAGTATATGAGAATGTCCCATGGCTCAGATTGGACACCAAGAAGGTCCTTTTTTTTCTTCCATGAGCATTTCTGCCTAAAACATGAATTAACACACACATACAGAGAAAGAAAATTTCTACGTACAGTCATTACTCCAGTGGCTGCACTAACACCAGCTTCACCAAAAATTGCAGTGGCTGCATCTGTGACCAATGCAGTTGCGCCAATATTGACCACCCTAAATATATAAATAGAATCTATAATAAGAAACAGTTTTTGACTAAACCAGAAAACTTGGAATCAACTATGGTAACATTGATTAGAAGGGCAGTACGTTGTGCCAATGAGAATAGTTGTTAGAAACCGAGTGACATCACTGCGAAGCATTTTGAAGACACCATCATCAGGCTCTTTTTCAGCCAGCTCGCGGACCTGATAGATTTATGTTGGATGACCAGTTAAATCAAAGAACAGTTGTCATAGAGATAAAATGAGATAGGTAACTTATGGGAACATCAGCACCCAACAGAATTTATCAAACATAGGAGGTTGCTATAAGGTATTGCTGTTTAAAAGTTATCTTAATTGGAATATAGCATGTTCAAAAGGGATGTATAGCAGAGCTTAAATGTCAGTATGAATTTGTACATTTTAGTCCATACAAATAATGCTACCTTTAAACTTTTAATGTTGTCAACTCAATTTTATAAATTACAGTTTGAACCTAACAAAACCTGATATATATTCTGTGACCACAAATTTCAAAGTCAAGAGCAATATGAATTACATACTCCTCCCAACACACAAGTTATACAACTTTGATCTCTTCCTTCACTGTAAGTTCATCAAATAACACCAAGTCACACTTGATAGCAAGTGCAAAAAGTTAAGTGCAATGCCTTTATGTTTACAACCATATCACGCTAACGGGCTATCTTCAATGTTTCTTTTTTTTTCCTTTGTCAAATGATAGAAAAATACCATAGCAATTACAGCATAATATAAATTAATAGATTACCAGCTCAATAACTAGTCACAATGAACCATCATGAATTCAGGAATTTCATATGGTTTGATCTTTTTAGCTTTTTATATTACATTTGTATATATCTTAATTCTGATGCTTTCTTTATCAGAACTACACATGATATTCATTATAAACAAGAACAAACCAAGTTCACACAAAAATATTCACTAAACACGAAGTACATCCAATTTTTGAGCTACAAATCCATACCTTCCAAGGCCACAGCATGGTTATGGAAGTCTCAGCCATGGAAAAAAATGCTGATAAACCCAGAAGGGCAGCCAATATCAGACCCTGCTCCTTGAAAACTCTCAGGAGCTGAGAAAGCTTAGGCCACGCATTCCTCAATAACAATGTGCTCTGCCCAATAACACCATATCCAACATTCACCACGCCTTCAGTTGCAAACACTCTTTTGCACCCAAATACTAAAATCCCACACACCATTGCACCCAAAACGACCCCGCATTTGACCAACAATCTTATTAACTCTAAATGCACACCAGTAGCCGCATTTTCTTCAATACCCAGATCAGAATTAACTTTACTTATTGACTTTGAATGAGTTCTAGCATCAGAAACGCTGATTCTAGGAGAAGCAGAAACACAAGGTGATCTAAAATTGTAAGGATTGGCAAAATTTGATGAAATAGGAGATGAGAATTGAAAATTCTTCTGAGAGAACTTGATGGGTATCTTTGAAATTCGATTATAATGTAAGAGACGAGAGGATTTTATTCCAGAAACGAACACAGACCGCCCCAGAATTGAGGACTCGCATAAAATTTCCATTACAGAACCTCACTCAGAAAACAAAATTTCACTAAAAAAAATTGATGGATATCTACCAAAAAATTGGATGAGCTAATTTCAGTAATTTGAAAGGCACTATGATCGAAATGATTATGTAGAAGAACTGTGTTAACGGTCAAAATTAGATGTAGATGATAGAAACTATATAAAAGTAAAGGAAGTGAAAATGGAATTTATAGGGTAAAAATTAAATAGCGGTGGAGGAGGTTTTGATACATCAATGAATAGCATGATCGGTTTGGGGGTTGGTGGCGGAGGTGAAGAGTTAGGGAAGAAGAGAAGATTCTGCACGAGCAAGTGGCAGTCCATGTGAAATTACTGAATTTGCCCTTTGTTATTTTACCAATACATTCTTTTTTAATTGAAAATTATAAGAAAAATCCAATAAATCTAATATAATATTATTGAATGTATTTTCAAGATATGTACGATAAGTTACAATGAAATATAATTAATGTATTATTAATATGATTAAATATTATATTCCCTGTAAATGTAACCAGTTGAATTGAGATGTAGATCATGAGTAAAGTTATATAATATATAAATTGATTGGCTTGAAATTTTTTTGAATATATTACTTGAACCTCAATACATAATTTTACTAATATTTTTAATACTAATCAAATTAAATGAAGTTGAGTCAATATTTTATTATATTAAATTTAAAATGAAAAATAAAATTAGATGAAATTGAAGTATCAAATTTTCTAATTGAACTGAATTCGAGTAAATATTATTTTTTCAAAATAGAAATTATTCAAAGTTAAAAAAAAAAAAAAAAAAGTAAACATTCATCAATTTGTGTCCCTATTGTTTTTATTTTTTTTCAAGTTATATTTGTTAAACAACAATGTACTTTCAAAAAAATAGACAAATTTTTAGTAACTTAAAAAACTACTATCATAACAATCAGGTTTTATGGTGTATGATATGTTGCTTAATTGTTTGAGTTTTATTAGTTAGGACATTATCCCTTGCCTTTTGATTAAGAGGACTAGTTTTGTTAATCCCATTAACTAAGGCTTCTCATAATTGAAGGATTTGCTACAGTGGTTGAAGGGATTTCAAAGGAAGTGCTCCAATTCTGAATCGAACACCTTGGAAAATACTCAGGTTCAGAAGCATTGGTGGTTAATTGGATGATTTTACTAATTGATGGAATCTTTTTTTTTAAAAAAAAAGTGAAAACTTTATACAAATTGTCTGGGTGGTGTAGTTGGTTATCACGCTAGTCTCACACACTAGAGGTCCCCGGTTCGAACCCGGGCTCAGACATTATTTTATTAATTATTTCCTTTTCATAGCACAATCATAACTTAAATTACAACATTCATTGTATCATACAGCATAATATTGAAATTATTAGTTAAAGTATGCAAAGCATAATCTTTAACTTTTACAGCATAATCTTTAATATTAGTTAAAGTATGCACAGCATAATCTCTAACTTATTAGTAGAAATATGCACTTGGCAATAATTTTAGTCAAGTAAGCCCAACATTCAGCACAAATTAGTAACTTATTATTCACATAAACTTATATATGGCTTAAAGTTCCAGTATGGCTCAGAATAAATGACAGTATTGAACTTTAATTGTCATCAGGAAACTTATATTGTAGCTGCATTGTGTTTAATTATAAGAAGAACATGTATTTGACCTCATTGTGTACTCTGCTACGAGTTCTGCAAATGAAGATGACTTGTTCTGTAACAATCTTGTTGGAGAATCATATTCTTCTATAAGCCCTGCATGGCAGTTCAAAATAATTAAGAAAATTGAGCATTAACAGAATCTGCAGAATTATTAAATCATACTTCTATACTTAGTTACTTACCATGGCTCAGAAGCAAAACCATGTCACTATCAAGAACAGAAGTTATCCGATGTGCAATGGTTAAAACCGTGCAGTCAATGAAATGTTGCCTAATAGTTTGCTGAATTAAATTATCAGTAGCTGTATCAACCGAGGCAGTAGCTTCATCAAGAATCAATACCTTACTTCTTTTGAGTAGCACACGCCCAAGGCAGACTAGTTGCCGCTGACCCATACTCCAGTTCTCCCCATTTTCACTAACTGCAGCACCGGAACCATTTGCAAAGTAAATTCCATTCTATAAACTTAAAGATTTGTTCACGACTACTAATGAACTTAGTTTAATAGTACTGAAGTTGTCTCTGGAGCTATGAGTTTGTAAGTTCAAATTCCAGTCAGTTTAACAAATAAAAAAGATTTATTCACAACTAAAGCCTAGGAAGCTGACAAAACAAACCTGTAGAATCTAGCTTTTTCTCTTTCATTTTAACTTCATCTGCAAGTTGGCACTTATCCAGAGCCTAGAATCATGAAATATGTCAGCATATGCCATTCTTGAATCACCTTGTTGGCGCAGAAAAAGAAAAAAAAAATGCTTCTTCCAGTGAACAGAATAGGAACAACCTACCTCCCAGATTTGTTCATCTGTGTACTCTTCAAGTGGGTCCAGGTTACTCCTTACAGTCCCTTCAAACATGGTTGGATCCTGAGGAATAATGCTAAATCTTGACCTCAAATCATGCAGTCCAATCATTGAGATATTGATTCCATCAATCACAATCTGACCAGCTCCAGGTTCAACAATGCGAAAGAGAGTTTGTATGAGAGTTGATTTACCACTGCCTGTTCTCCCAACAATACCACTTTTCTTCCCTCCTGGAAAAGTGCATGTGATACCTCGCAACACGAGTGGCAAGTGTGGGGCGTACCGGACCTACATCATATTGGTCATAACTGAAAGACATATATGAATCTGAGTCAACAATTAATCAAAGCAAAGTGAAAATACCTGCAGATTGTCAATAGCAACTTCTCCATGTGATGGCCAAGCATGGTCTGGCTGCTTTCCTTCCATTACAAGAGGAGGTTCACTAGGAATAGACATGTACTGAAGTATTCTTTCTACAGATATGATCTTGTTCTCCAGATTGCAAATTTTCCACATGAACCAAGTTTGTAAAGTGTTAAGGTTGAGTCCATATGTAACAGCTAGACCCGCAATGGCTTTAAAAAATGGAAAAACCAAAAGAGCATTAGATTGGTCAATTTGTTGTTGATGAGAACAATATCAGATAAATAAGATACAAGGAAGGAACAACTTACCTGGGTCCATTCTCTCTGGAAAAGAGATTAAGATGATCAATGATGTTGCAAATGTGATGGAAGAAAACATATTCAGACGAAAGCAAAGCCATTCCATTGCACCAGCGATATGAAATTTAGGACGACAAAATGCATCCATCAATTTCATGTTTGTTTCTTGGAATCTTGATTGTTGATCAAAGCTTCTGATAGTAGTTGATCCTGATATTGTTTCAGCAAAATGCTGGAAAACTGGAGCTTTGGATATTCCAACTAATCGTGAAAGTTCTCTTGCAGAAGGGATGTAATATTGCTGCATAATTAAAAATAAATTTGAGAACTCTTTTTCATACAACAAAACAGTATATTGCAAACTGAAACTAAAGTGAGGCCACGGCTAATTGCATTCGCATACTATTGAACATGTTTTAAAATAATTTCTAGAAAGTTCAAAAATAAAGGTGTGAGGAAAAATGGCAGGATAAGAAACATAAGGATAGTAAATAATGCATTAGTAGATATTAAATATGAATTTGAAGAGATAATAAGGATTACCTGATACCATATGCAGATAGAAATCACAGGGATAAAAATGATAAAAACTTGCCAAGCCACCTGAGACATCACTCCAATGATCCCTAGAAGCTGGATCGTTGTGAATGCAACTGAACCAACTTGATAGGCCATTTGCAGATCAATCTGGCTTTGGTCTGTAGAAGCCTATAAGACAAAAAAAACCATCAAGTAAGCAAACCACAAAAATTTGCTATGTTTTAAACAAAAGCTTTGATGAAAATGAGAACAGAAATGATAAATACATGAGCAAATGGCAGGGCCTTCTAAATCCATATTGCAAATATTTGTCTCCCAAATGGAAAAGCATTAAATATAAGGTACTCTACTTACTCTATTTAGAATTCTTCCACTAGGGGTTGCATCAAAGAAGGACATGGGGGCACGGAAAATGCACAAATGCATTTTATTGAAGAGTAAAGTTGCTGTCTTATACCCTGCTGTTACAAGAAGGATTGCTCTCACCAGAACACAGAATGAACTTCCAATAGCGAAAGCTACATAGACAAATATTAGTGTAAATTCACCAACAACAGTTTTCACATCCTTTGACTCAGGAGTTGCCCATACCATCCAATAGTTGCTAGCAATTTGAAGGACCTGAAAGAGAATCTCTGCCACCAATATAAAGGGCACAAGAGCTCCTCCATACGCTGTTGTGATATACTTCAAATAGACTTGACACCCAACTCTACCTTTCTCTCTTTCCTCTTCTTGAATAAGCTGTCCTTTTGGCCCAGCTATCTCATCTGCTTTACCATTTTGCACAACCCTATTAGTACCGCTTGTATCACCAGCTTGCTCGACGATACTTCCATTTTCAGCAAATGCTTGCAATAAGGCTTCCTTGTGTGCATCTACAAGTTCCATAAAATCAGATCCTGAAATAAGAATATCATTGTACTTTCCAGCCTGTGTAATCCTCCCATCTTTCATGACCTAAAACAATGGTACAAGTTGAATCTAATAACTTCATTTGTTGAGTTGATAATCTCAAAAGCATTGAAGAAAAGAAATGCAATTATGTAAATTACTCACCAAAATTAGATCAGCAGAAGGTAAGAACTCAACCTGGTGAGTAACATAAATAACCGTTTTTGAATTCAGAAGATCAAGCAAAACTTCCTGTCATACAAAGATCAAGAAAATAAACTATAATAGAAGCACATGCATAAAAGGAAACAACAAGAAAAAACAGAAAAAGCTAAAAGAAAAATAGAACAAAGCGAAAATCATTTACCTGGACTAGTATTCTTTTTTCCTACTTGAAATAAAAGCAAATTTTAGCTTTCACCATGTGCAATTTTATTATGAAACAAGAAAAGTTTCACCTTGAATATATGAGACCCAGTATGAGCATCCACAGCACTAAAAGGATCATCAAATAGATAGATATCAGAATCTTGGTAGAGAGCACGTGAGATCTGTATCCGTTGCTTCTGTCCACCACTTAAATTGATACCCCTTTCACCTATAACTGTTTGGTCACTAAATGAGAGGACTTCCAAGTCCTTTTGCAGGGAACATGCTTCCAATATCCTCTCATATCTTTCTCTGTCCATCTCTTTACCAAACAATATGTTCTCTTCAACTGTGCCACTCTGTATCCAAGGCGATTGGGCAACATAGGCCTTTGTCCCGCACAACTTGAGTGTTCCTGAGATTTTGGGAACCTCTCCTAAAATGCAGGAAAGTAAGCTTGACTTGCCTGAACCAACAGCACCACAAACAGCAACATTCATACCATGGAATACTTTGAAGTTTATATCTTTTAATGTTGGGATGGGCAAAGACAAATCCCAAGAGAAATGCCCATCAACTATCTCAATTGCTGTATCAGAACTAAATCTTGGAAGCTTCTCAACAACATCAGACTGCAAGTCTTCAAGACAAAGGAAAGATGCAATTCTACGGAGAGAAACCTTGGTCTGTACTATCATAGAAATTGTATCAGGAAGATTATAAATTGGTTCTTGAAGTATCCTGATTGTTGCTAGAGCAGATAAGATCTTTCCTGATTCAAGTGGAATTCCCATCAGCATACAAGCACCAAAAGTGATAACAGACACAAAAGTAGGTGCAACCCAGAAAACAAAATGGGAGATTGCTGAGGTGTAAAAGAATTTTTTCAACCATCCTGTCTCTGTCTTTCGCAGCTTAACAATCTTAGACAAAAACTTCATTTCCCATGCCTGAAGCTTGAGGATTCTCATATTCCTCAAAATTTCAGATGTTGCCTTCATTCTTTTATCTTTACATTCCATCAACTTGTCCTGAAAGTTCTCTTGTAATCTTCCCAATGGGTAATTCAATAACATGACAATAACGGTTGAAACGAAAGCAGCAAGAGATGCTAGCCCAAGATTTTTATACAATATGAACAAGGCCAAACCAACTTGCAAGAAGACTAACCACAAATCATGGATGCACCAAGCAAATGTACCAATTCTCTCTGCATCAACAGCCATGTAATTGATGATATCCCCACTTGTGTGACCTTGTTTTGACAGATGTGAAAGGGTCATACCCTTGTTGTAGATTGTTGCCACAAGCACTCCACGGATCCTAATTCCAATTTGCTGCAACCTAAAGAACCAATGCCTCTGCGAGAGGCTCTCTATGAGTTTTGCAACAAAAAAAGTGCAAGCTAAAAGATATCCCTGATTTTTGAACTCTCCTTGCCCCCTAAGGCACTGAACAAAAGTGTCTATGAGGTACGGACCAACATAAGAAGCTAATGTATATAACAGTGCAAATAAACCTGTCCATAGAATTTCTTTCCAATATGAAAGGATCAATGCTTTTGCAAGCTTAAACGTTGTAACTCTACCAGCACTGCCACTATCCAACTCAAGCTTGTTTCTGAAAACTGGAAATGCCCCAGCCACAGTATCCTCACCATGAAGTTGAGGGACATCCTCAAGGTCTAACGTTTTCTTATTGCCAACAGCAATTAGAGAACCCATCCAAGAGAAGGTAAGAACACTAAAAAGACCAGCATTTGAGTAGGGGGTCACTGTATCACTCCCTTTAGACTGACTTAAACTGGAATCACGATTCAATAGTGGTTCTTCAAGAAGGGTTTCATTACCCTTAATTTTCAAGAACCCCACATAACAGAGAAACAAACCAGTGAACACAGAGACTATATCAGATACTAAATACTGAAATCCTAATGGCAAGTGTTTCTCATAAATAACAATATCTATAATAAGTGTATAACAAGATATCGTGGCGTAAAAACCCCACCAGACTCTCAATAAAAATGGGAACTTTACTTCAGCTGAGTTAAAGAAGTGAGTTTGCAAATAAACACCAACTACAGCCCAAGAGAGTGTTCTAAGCATGAAATCTAAAAGTGTCACCAATTTCTCATCAGACAGAGAATTTCTATACCAATAAAAGTAGCGTAATAAACACAATACAAGACAAAACAATGAAACACCAAAACAACAGAACAAAGTCTGCTTATAACAAAAAACCCTCTTCTTCTTCTTCTTGTCAAACCTCTCCTCAGAACCCACCTTAAGTTTCTTGCACAAAAAGGAAACTAATAATACAAGAAACAAAATTAGGTGTAGTGAACCAGAAAACCCATGAAGGAAAATGGGTTTAAGGAGCAAGTAAATCAGTTGGGATGAATTTGAAAGAAAAGCTGCTAAATCAAGAATTTCCATTCTCTGGTAACGGGGCTCTGATGAATTCGTTGGTTTTAAAATTGGGAATTAAAGATGAATAGGCTAACCGCTAACAATAATTGAACTTTTTATCTACGATATTTTATATATTCCATGAGGACGTTTGTGGTGGTGGCGAAGGCCTTCCAAGTCCTTGTTCTACAATCTGAGCTTGACATCAGTTACACATGTCTTCGTTCCATTCCTTTTAATTTTAAAATTCTTGAACTACTATTACTACTATGCATTGATTGATGATTTCTTTCTTTAACATAAATCAATAAAAAACTTTTCGTCCATGAAATTGTATATTATTTTATATTAATAAATTTATTTTTAAACTACATTAACAAATTTTTAATTCAACGATTTTAAAATTATGAGATATTAAATTCTCATCTCATTTGTAAAAGTTTATACAAGGTTTCAAAATTATTAATTATATTACATAGTTATCTTCTTCTTCTTTTTAATTTCTATTTGCCCCACCACATGGAAATTTCGAATTCCTTATCAACATTCAATATTCATTTGTTTTTAGTATAAATTAAAAATTCATTTGAAATTTTTATTTTTATTAATTTTAAGAAATTAATTACATTTGAAGTAAATCTTAATTATCACATTTGATAAAATTGACAAATAAATTTATAAGTTAATAATTAAAACTAAAAATTTAACTTGATTAAAATTAATTTTTTTATAAATAAATTTTAAAAGTCAAATAATTAAAATATAAATTACATTATTAATTACTAATTAGACAATACTCCTAATTGATAACGAAAATGGATGTCATTGACAACAAAACAGTTCAGTAACTCGCAAGTATTAGCATCTCAAAACGACAGAATTCTGAAGGGGAATACACTTGTGTGTTTGCTTGAGCACCAAACAATCATTGAAGTCTACGACATGGATAATGGATTGATAATAAAATGGTGAGGATTTTCAAAGCTCGTGTTTGACCAATTTAATGTTGTCTCAATCAATCTTTTAGTAATTCTCGTCATCATGGTATAAACAAAAGTTATATATGTATTTTTTATTTTATCAGAGATAGATATGTTTTGTCATTCATGTAATACAAAAACGTTATAATATTATGAGGGGGTTATTACCATAGATTTTTTCCTAGACTATCTTAGCAAATTAACTCTTTACGGGCTTGTAAAACCAACTAAAGAGCCACATAAAAACACTCTTATGTAAAATAAGAAGTTAAATACCTGCAATACTTGAAAAAAATTCTTATTTATATTGAGTCTATATATAAATTTAATAAAATAAAAATATATAAAATAAAAAATAATATTAATATTTTTAATTAAAAAAATAAAAAAAAATTATATTGAAAATATGATTGATTAGATGGATGAGATAAACTTTTATATTAATTGTCCAATACTTAAACTCTAATGCATGATAGATGGAAAGTAAAATCTAAACTCATAGCCATATATGTTAGTCCCCTAAAAAATATTATAGTCTAGGAAACAGTGCTTCTTATCCTCATCTCCAATCGACCACTGACAGACGGGAAACAATTGAGGTAGGGATTTGGCATATATGGAGTCAGGTATTTTTTTTTTTTTTCAGAGGAATCTGGCATGTATGAATTGGAGGAGCCCAATTTTTTTTTTTTCAATTTTTTGATATTTACATACAAAAAATTATAGAATATATATATATTAAACTATAAATAATAAAAATTATCTTCCCAAAATAATAAAAAGTCCATAAAAAAAAAATAATTGTGTATTATAAAATAAGTTGGCCTCTCCCTATCAGTTATAGATTCGTAATTGTATAGAGTTAAAAGCAAAAGGTTGAAGCTTGATGTGCTAAGGGTGACAAAAAATAAAGAGAAAGATGTATACCTACGGAGCCTTCAACACCAAACATCTAAAGTCCCCTCCAAAAGGCCACCATTACCGACAGTCTTCAACCTCCTCCTCGTCTCTCTCTCTCTTTCAATAGCGACTACCACTTCAAATTTAAATCATCGTCACACCCACAATAACTCACAAAGAGACAAAAACTTAATCTCATTTATATGGAGAAAATCTAAGAAAATTATTCTTAATAATAAATTTGTAGGAGTATCTCTAATGGATTCTTTACATGTTTCAAATTTTATATAATAAACAATTAATATAAAAAATAATAATTTAATGAACTTTTTATTATTTAAATTTCTATAATTTTTTTATATATAATATTTATTAATTATCTCACCTATTTAATTAAAGAATCCATTTAACTTAAAAATAATAATTTACACTCTTTGTATTTAAAAATAAATATTTTTAAAATAAAGAATATTATTAGAAATGCTATAAAGGGAAAAATATAATTAAAATAAAAAAGAAAGAAATAAACTGAAAATTAAATACTTTTACTAGAGATTTTTACTGTATCAACTACGTACCCTCGTGTAATTTCTGTTGAAGCATATATTTGGAGGTGCTTGCAGGACAGACGATTTCAAAGCCTTAAGAATTATCGTTTCCTTAGGAATCTCGGTGAAAGAAAAAAAACATCATCACAATAGTAAATTGGTCAACCAAAAGCTCTGGAAATCCTCAAGGCATCATGTCACCATCTTGTTGTAGACTTCTATAGGATATGATGAATTTTCCATGAAAGAAAAAGCAGAGAAGAAAGTTCACCATGGAAGCATCATGGAAATAGTAAGTAAGACTTGGACTTTTAAACCTTACACTGCCGTCTCCTCAGTCTAACACACACACCCCATCCACAGTGTGTGGCAAACTCTTCTCTTCAATTCCCGATTTCAGAGTATGATCACTCCCTAAAAGCTCCTAAAAATGGAAATTTCTGATTTTGCAACCTCTCTCTCATCAAACTTACCTCCACTGCTTTACTTGCTCTTTAAGCCCGTTTTCCTTCATGGATTTTCGGGTTCACTACACCTAATTTTGTTTCTTGTATTATTTGTCTCCTTTTTGTGCAAGAAATTTAAGGTGAGTTCTGATGAGAGGTTTGACAAGAAGAAGAAGAAGAAGAGGGTTTTTTGTTATAAGCAGACTTTGTTCTGTTGTTTTGGTCTTTCATTTTTTAATCTTGTCTTGTGTTTATTGAGCTACGTTTATTGGTATGGAAATTCTTGGTCTGGTGAAAAGTTGGTGACACTTTTAGATTTCATGCTTAGAACTCTCTCTTGGGCTGTACTTGGAGTTTATTTGCAAAGTCACTTCGTTAACTCAGCTGAAATAAAGTTCCCATTATTATTGAGAGTCTGGTGGGGTTTGTACGCGACAATATCTTGTTATACTCTTATTATAGACATTGTTATTTATGAGAAACATTTGCCATCAGGATTTCAGTATTTAGTATCTGATATAGTCTCTGTGATCACTGGTTTATTTCTGTGTTATTTGGGGTTCTTGAAAATTAAGGGTGAAGATACCCTTCTTGAAGAGTCCCTTTTGAATGGTAATTCAGGTAACAATTTAGAGTCCACCAACAAGTCAAGAGGGGGCGATTCTGTAACTCCTTACTCAAATGCTGGTCTCTTCAGTATTCTTACCTTTTCTTGGATGGGTTCTCTAATTGCTGTTGGCAATAAGAAAACTTTAGATCTTGAAGATGTTCCTCAACTTTATAGTGTGGATAGTGTTGTTGGTTCATTTCCAGTTTTCAAAAATAAACTCGAGTCAGATAGAGATGCCAATGGTGGAGTCACTTCTTTTAAGCTTGTGAAGGCATTGTTCTTTTCAGCTTGGAAAGAAATTTTGTGGACAGCTTTTCTTGCAATTTTATACACAGCAGCTACTTATGTTGGACCATACCTTATAGAAGCGTTTGTTCAATGCCTCAATGGGCAAGGAAAGTTCAAAAATCAGGGATATCTTTTATCTACTGCCTTTTTGGTTGGAAAGCTTGTAGAGTGCCTTGCACAGAGGCACTGGTTCTTCAGGTTGCGGCAAATTGGAATTAGGATGCGTTCAGTACTTACAACGATGATCTACAACAAGGGCTTGACCCTTTCATGCCAGTCAAAACAGGGCCATACTAGTGGGGAAATCATCAATATTATGACTGTTGATGCAGGTCGAATCAGTGGATTTAGCTGGTACCTGCACAATTCATGGTTGACAATAATTCAAGTTGGTTTGGCCTTGTCCATATTGTATAAAAGTCTTGGGATTGCATCGCTTGCAGCATTGGTTTCAACTGTTATAATCATGTTATTGAACTATCCATTGGGAAGATTACAGAAGAACTTTCAGGAAAAGTTGATGAAATCTAAAGATAAAAGAATGAAGGCAACATCTGAGATTTTGAGGAATATGAGAATCCTTAAACTTCAGGCTTGGGAAATGAAGTTTTTGTCCATGATTGTTGAGCTCCGGAAGACAGAGGCAGGATGGTTGAAGAAATTTCTTTACAGTTCTGCAATTATCAGTTTTGTCTTCTTGGTTACTCCTACTTTTGTGTCTGTCTCCACTTTTGGTACTTGTTTGCTTATGGGAATCCCACTCGAGTCTGGAAAAATCTTATCTGCCCTTGCAACATTCAGGATTCTTCAACAGCCAATCTTTGTTCTTCCTGAAACAATTTCTATGCTTGTTCAGACCAAGGTTTCCCTTGATAGAATTGCATCTTTCCTCTGTCTTGATGACTTGCAATCTGATGTTGTAGAGAAGTTTCCAATGGGAAGTTGTCACACTGCAGTAGAGATAACTGATGGGAATTTCTCTTGGGAATTGTCTTCTCCTAACCCAACACTAAAAGATATAAATTTCAAAGTTTTTCATGGTATGAGGGTTGCTGTATGTGGTACCGTTGGTTCAGGCAAATCAAGCCTACTTTCCTGCATTTTGGGAGAGGTACCCAAGATCTCTGGGACACTCAAGTTATGTGGGAAAAAGGCTTATGTGTGTCAGTCACCTTGGATACAGAGTGGCAAGATTGAAGAGAACATATTATTTGGTAAGGAGATGGACAGAGAAAAGTATGAGAGGATACTCGAGGCATGTTCCCTGAAGAAGGACTTGGAAATCCTCTCATTTGGTGACCAAACAGTTATAGGTGAGAGGGGTATCAATCTGAGCGGTGGACAGAAACAAAGAATACAAATTGCACGAGCTCTCTACCAAGATGCTGATATCTATCTTTTTGATGACCCTTTTAGTGCTGTTGATGCACATACAGGATCTCATTTATTTAAGGTGAATAATCCTTCTTTCTCAACACCATTGGAAATGGTGCAGGCCATTATTTGATTTTAATTAAGTACTGCTAATTGAAGAAAATATTTGCACTTTGTGATATTTTTCTGTTTTGCTTTTTTTTTTTGTTTTTCCGTTCTTCTTTATGCATAGCAAAATAGAATGGCACTTCTCATAAAACTGTATGTTTGATCATTGCACGACAGGAAATTCTGCTTGGCCTTTTGAGTTCAAAAACTGTTATTTATGTTACTCATCAAGTTGAGTTCTTACCTGCTGCTGATCTAATATTGGTGAGTACTTTGAGCTTCTATTCTTTAATGCTCTTGAGATTTTTTTTATCTCAATTAATGGAATCATTGGTTTAAACTTGCGTACCTTCTGGTTAGGTCATGAAAGATGGCAGGATCACACAGGCTGGGAAGTACAATGACATTCTCAACTCAGGGTCTGATTTCATGGAGCTTGTTGGTGCACATAAGACAGCTTTATCAGTACTTGATTCCAAACAGGCAGGGTCAGCTTCTGGAAATGCAAGTATCGGCATGAACAATGATGGCATGAGCAGTAATAAGGGAGCTCTCCAAAAAGATAAAAATGAAAATGTACAAAATGGGAAAACTGATGAAATTGCTGAGTCAAAAGGACAACTTGTTCAAGAAGAAGAGAGAGAAAAAGGTAAAGTTGGGTTTACTGTGAACTGGAAATATCTCACAACAGCATATGGAGGAGCTTTGGTTCCCTTTATTTTGCTGGTGCAGATTCTCTATCAGACCCTTCAAATTGCTAGCAACTATTGGATGGCTTGGGCAACTCCTATGTCAAAAGATGTGAAACCTGTTGTTGGTGGGTTCACATTAATAATTGTCTATATAGCTTTGGCTATTGCAAGTGCTTTTTTCACCCTTGCCAGATCCATACTTCTTGTAACAGCAGGTTACAAGACAGCAACTATCCTTTTCAATAAAATGCATTTGTTCATTTTTCGGGCTCCCATGTCCTTCTTTGATGCAACTCCAAGTGGACGAATCCTAAATAGGGTAAGTAAATTTTGTCGTTTAGACTTTAATTTGGCCAATAAATATTTGCACTGCCTTGAATTTTTGTAACTTTATCTCTTTGCTTTATGTTAGTATTTTCCTCAATTTTTCTGTTTCTTAATTCCAGTGCAGAATTTAGTTTACTGTTTTTTTTCCCCTGCTCTAATAGGCTTCTACAGACCAAAGTGCAGTCGACGTGCAAATTCCATTTCAATTTGGGTCCACTGCTTCCTCAATGATCCAGCTTTTGGGAATCATTGCAGTGATGTCTCAGGTAGCTTGGCAAGTTTTTATTGTCTTCATCCCTATGCTTGCTGCCTGCATATGGTACCAGGTAATCCTCATGATCTCTTCAAATACTCATTTTTTATTTTCATTTACTTGTATGCTAAATAAGTAAACTTAGCCATCACTTAGGGAAGGTTAAGCTGGAAATTGGAAATGACCCAGCAACAAAAATTATACAATCTTGTAGCCCAACTTAAAACAAATTTGAGGTGCATAATAAGGTGGCTTTGATTAAATGGCTATAACCAAGTTCTTGTGATGTACTTTTCATTTCAAGTAAAATAACAGAGATACATTTATCCAATAGGTGTTCATTTATTTTCTTTTCTTTTGTACCCTCACTCCACATGGAGAAGAATTATAGCAATTCTACCATAGAGCTGGCCAGATCTCATATCTTTTTGAACTTTCAGTTGCTTCCCACAGGGTCTTTTATTGTTTATAATTGCTAGTCATTGTTATGTATCTTCAAAAATTAATTCTTTATACTTGTCCCCTCTCTTATCACTTTGATACAATTAGCTATCAATTACAATTTGTTACGAAATATGTAATATTTTCCACAATATCAGTACCTGATGCCTACTGATACACAATTAACTCCTCATTTGTTTCTTATATCATCATTCTTTATATGCCTATTCCTATTTCCCTTAACACGCAAAACTTAAAACAAATTAAAAGAACAAAATAAGTTTTTGTGGATGCAATTTAATGTAAACTTAGTTTCAATCTGTCATAAGTATAAGCTATCATCGTTTATCATGCAGATACAGTGGTCTCACAAGTTTGTTGTCATATGCAGCAATACTATATCCCTTCTGCAAGAGAGCTTTCTCGGTTGGTTGGAGTGTGTAGAGCTCCAGTTATTCAACATTTTTCTGAAACAATTTCAGGATCGACAACTATCAGAAGCTTTGATCAGCAATCGAGATTCCAAGAAACAAATATGAAATTGACAGATGCATATTCTCGGCCCATGTTTCATGTTGCTGGTGCAATGGAATGGCTTTGCTTTCGCTTGGACATGTTCTCTTCTATTACATTTGCCTCCTCTTTGTTTTTCTTAATCTCTTTCCCGAAGGGAATTGATCCAGGTTATTAGTTTCTCTCTTATATATTTATTCATCATTCTTCTCTTCAATAACAAATTGGTAAGCCTGAAATTCAACTCTACCTTTTGCTTTTCCATTTTTAAAGCTATTGCCGGTTTAGCTGTAACATATGGACTCAACCTAAACATGTTGCAAGCAAGGGTTATATGGAATATTTGCAATCTGGAGAACAAAATCATATCAGTAGAGAGAATATTCCAATACATGTCTATTCCCAGTGAGCCTCCTCTTGTTGTAGATGAAAACCGGCCAGACCCTTCTTGGCCATCACATGGAGAAGTTGATATTGGTAATTTGCAGGTAATTTTGCTAGATTTCTTCAACTGTTGATTCTGATTCTTTTATGACATATATATGTTACGAACGAAAGTTGTTTTGGTGCAGGTTAGGTACGCCCCTCATATGCCACTTGTGTTGCGAGGTCTCACATGCACTTTCCCTGGAGGGAAGAAAACTGGTATTGTGGGGAGAACAGGCAGTGGAAAATCAACTCTCATCCAAACACTTTTCCGAATTGTTGAACCTGTAGCTGGTCAGATTGTGATTGATGGCATCAATATCTCATCGATTGGTTTGCACGACTTGCGCTCAAGACTAAGCATTATTCCTCAAGATCCTACCATGTTTGAAGGGACGGTACGAAGTAACCTGGACCCTCTTGAGGAGTACACAGACGAACAAATTTGGGAGGTGAGTTGTTTCTACTCTGACCACCGATAGAATGATTCTATTTGTCAGTGTATCTAGAATTGATAATTTTAAGCGTTGCACATGCTGACATATGTTTAATGTTTACAGGCTCTTGACAAGTGCCAACTAGGAGATGAAGTTAGAAAGAAGGAGAAAAAACTAGACTCCACAGGTTTGTTTTTCTTACTCTAATATTCTAGTTTTATGCAACTCTTTTAAACTTACTGGCATACAATTTACATTATGAATTATCATCTGGTGTGCAGTTACTGAGAATGGAGAAAACTGGAGTATGGGTCAGAGGCAGCTTGTCTGTCTCGGTCGTGTACTACTCAAGAAGAGCAAGATCCTAGTTCTTGATGAAGCTACTGCCTCGGTTGATACAGCTACCGATAATTTAATTCAGCAAACCATTAGACAACACTTCTCTGACTGTACAGTTATAACCATTGCACATCGAATAACTTCGGTTCTTGATAGCGACATGGTTCTGCTTCTGAGTAATGGTAAGTATATTTCCTGAATTTAATAGTATTCTAGCTAATTCTAATGTCACACTATCTTCTTAATCATTTCATTTATAACCATGGTGCAGGACTCATCGAGGAATATGACTCGCCAACTAGGTTATTAGAAAACAAGTCATCATCATTTTCACAACTAGTAGCAGAGTATTCAGCAAGATCAAATTCTAGTTTTGAGAAGTTCAATTGAATAGTAATGCATCATAAACGACAGTTACCTGTAATAAGTTTCATGATGAGGTCGAGAATTTTCTTGCATCATCAAATTCTAAACTTTGCTACACATGAGGATATTGTTAGTTATAAGTAACAGATCACAGTAATTTGTAGTCAGTTTTACTTGAATTGTTTAGTAGTTAACTTCTTATATTTTGAACTTTTTGCCTATAATCAAAGCTTAAATCTATTTTGGCTAAGCTAATTGTACTATGTTTTCCTTTCAACTTTGTGCTGTTAGAAGAAAGTTAATACTATTAAAGGCTGGCTTAATTATTCAGTGATTTAGAACATTCGAGTGATCAGCATATGATATTCTTGGACATACTACTAGTTACAAGCATAGTATGTAACTTATTATCCTTTCCTTTTAAAATTCATGAGGTCGGAAAAATAAATATAGGAAAATTTCTATAAATTAATAATATTGAAATTAATAAATTTTATTAATTAAAAAGTTATTAATTAATTTATAAATTAATAATTTATTAATTTAGAGTGAATATTTACAATTCAATAAATAATATTTAATCAATTAAAAAATTATTGTATTTTACCAAATTTGTAATTAATTCAATATGAGTTAAATGAATTAAAAAAAAAAGTAATAAATTAAATATAAATTAATACTTTCGGAGCCTATTACGTGTAAGAAATCACTCAAAATATCAATAACACTGCATAAATTTTTATTGTAATTCGAGAGTTTAACTCCTAAACTTCTAAATGCAATAAAAAAAAAATTAGAAATGAGATATTTGACTTATATTTTAATAAAATATTATAGCTAGTCTATTATATGTATAATATCGATAAATTATTAATGACTATGTATAATATCGATAAATTATTAATGACAAATTATTCATTTATAATATAAATAGAACCATAAAAATATTTATAAATTTTCAGAAAAGTATTATCTTATTAATTTATCTAAATTATTAATTTAGTCCATTGATTTAAATCAGGACCGGAGAAAATTATAATATAATAAAAGTTATTAATTTATTGAATATTAATTTACAAGTTTTACTGTAATACTAATCATATTTCCTCTTTCATTTTATCCCAACATCCAATTCAGACTGTTAGTCCTGGGAAACAATTCCAACTTGGAACTCCAGCACTGATTGTTGTGATTGGGATGAGGTTAGTTGCAACAGTTCCAACTTAAATTCAAAACAGGTGACTCATCTTTCATTACCACTTTAGACTTGTCAGCTAATGTTTTAACTCCGCTTACGAACACTCAAATACCTTGACATTTCTTGTAATGATAGACGAGGAGAAATTTCAGGAATTGGTTTGCCAACTTAAATTGGGGAACTTGTCCTGATTTTTAATAAGTTTAATGGTCCCATTCCTCCTCATTTATTTTCCTTAAGGAATCTGAAGAGGCTTGATTTGAGGAGTGATAACATGGGAGAACATTAGACAAGCAAGGAAACCTCACCGAAATTGAAAGAATTATATCTTTCTAATAGCAAGTTCTCTAATTCCTAGTGCAATTCCATCATCATTATGCTATTTGAAAGAGTTAAAAATTCTGGATTTTCGATCTTATTTATTTTCCATGGAGATTCCAGTACACACTGGTAACCTTTCAAATATTTTCTCACTATTCTTAGGCGACAACAATTTGGTGGAAACATTCCTCAATCAATGCAAAAGGTGGGTTGGTTATATATAGTTGATATGGAACAAAACTTGCTTAGTGGGGAGATCTCAGCATGGTTGTTTGATCTAAAAAATCTGTATTATTTGAATCCTGAGGGAAATAAGCTGCAATAGAAAAATGTGAGGATAGTACCAAAGAGCATGGGCCTACTTTACCTGTGTTCAAGATCATGCAATGTTTCAGGGCATATTCTTGTTTTTCTTGCCAACTTAACCTCTCGCATTTAGACTTGAGTAATAGTGGCATTTGTGTTAGGGTTAGTGTTGATATATATTCATGATATGAAAAAGATTAATATAAATATAATATTATTAATATATCATGTTAAAAATTTAAATACGAATATAATCTATTTAATTAATGGATAATACAAATATAACATAAATAATATGTTTAAAATTTTTAATTAATTAATTTTTTATTTTAATATTTAAAAATGATTAAATTTACTAAATAAACCCTATTAATTTATATTATTATATAAAAATATAATTAAATACATATTTTATAAAGAAGATTAAGTAGCAATATTTATATATAAATATTTTATAAATCATAAATATATTTTATTAAATATATTAATAAAATATTATACGTAAATATTAATGAATTAAACGTATTATTTTTAAATTATTAAATTAATATAAATAAGACACGATTATTTTTTACACAAAATCAACATTAATAGGATAATTTTAAACCCAAATCTACTAATTTTGTATTAGGTTGGTATGGTGTTATCTTAGTGTTTGAAATTGTCGGCCTAAACTTGAGTGAAAATAATCGTATAGGAAAATTCGTTAAATGGCTAACCCAAACAAGTCTCACATTCTTGATCTTATCTGATAACATGGTTTCAGGCTCTCTGCCCCCTCTCTTGTTTCAAACTTCACAACCACCTGTCAAGGAATAATTTCTTGAGGAGATTGCCATATAACATTGATGAAGCTAAAAACATAGTGAACTTGTGTTGTTTGGCAATGACTTGCCAAACAACAGACTTTCAGGTAATCAATTCCCAAATTTTAAGGCCATTATTTATGTTTGAAACGCCGTAAATCTGCAATTCATAGACGGACCAATAACCACCATAGCAAATTTTGGAGGTTGTTTCACCATTGGTTTATCATTGTCCTCTTAGAACATAAACTCAAACCCATAAATCTTTGAACTCTTTTTTTTTTTTAACAAAACAAAATTCAAAACCTAGAAACGAACTAACCTGCGTTAGACTCATCGGCGAATCCCAAATCCGATCTAAACTCAAGGAAGAACAGGTCACTGATTATTCTACAATATCCTTCACAATTTTTTTTTCGGTCTTTTCAAGTCTTTCACCTATTCTTATACTTCTTATTCAGATGCAAATTTGGGTTCTCTAGAGTTTCGGGTATTATCAACAACTGAATCTAAGTTTTCTTGGATGGATTATTGAACGCCGTGTTTAAATATGTAGCTGTGGATATGTAGATGGAGAGAGGCGTTCATGGTTTATTGTTGTTGGATTTTACGATTTTTTTTTTGGCCTTTTTGTCCTTTTAAAATTTGTTGCATTTGTAATAATTTTATTAGTTTTAAACAAATAAAAAATAATTTTAGAATAAAATAATAGAAAAATATTTTTTTATTGTTTTTAATTATTTTAATGGAAATTGAATTTAATTCAACCAAAATTAAAAAATCACTTATCAATTCAAGATCAAAGTTAATGAAAGTTTTGATAGAAATATAACTTAGAAAATGGTGTTTTAAAAAAATTATTATATTTAATTTTTTTTTTTAATTTCAAATTAACGTTTTAAATTAAACATTCAAACACTCAAAAAATTATTTCACTTTTTTTAAATTTTAAAATATTATTATATATATATTTTAAATAGATCGAAACACCCCTTAATCTCAAATTTTATTGGACTTTCAAAATAAAGTAAGGGCTAGATTATCATTATTTATTCCATTTATACATCTTAACACTTTATATATATAATATATTAACTCTGTCAGAACCGTATATTCAATAATATGCCAAGAACATCATGCTTATCACTCTTCTATTCTCAATCACTGCATAAGCCAGCCAAGGACAACATTAACATTCTTCTATAGTTGTACCAACAGAAAGTTGAAAGGAAACATATTATAATTAACTAGCCAAAATACGTTTAAGCTTTGATTATAGGCACAAAATCCATACAGAATTTACGACATCAAAATGCAATATGCAACTTGGTTGCTAAGCTATATCCTTGTGGGGCAAAGTTGAGAATTTGATGATGCTAAGTAAATTTTCGACGTCATCTGGTCAACTGTGGTTTATGAGGCATAACTACTAAAATCAGCTAAACTTCTCAAAACTGTCGTTTGATCTTGCTGAATACTCTGCTACTAGTTGTGAAAATGATGAGGACTTGTTTTCTAATAACCTAGTTGGCGAGTCATATTCCTCGATGAGTCCTGCACCATGGTTATAAATGAAATGATTAAGAAGATAGTGTGACATTAGAATTAGCTAGAATACCATTAAATTCAGGAAATATACTTACCATTACTCAGAAGCAGAACCATGTCGCTATCAAGAACCGAAGTTATTCGATGTGCAATGGTTATAACTGTACAGTCAGAGAAGTATTGCCTAATGGTTTCCTGAATTAAATTATCGGTAGCTGTATCAACCGAGGCAGTAGCTTCATCAAGTACCAAGACCTTGCTCTTCTTGAGTAGTACACGACCGAGACAGACTAGCTGCCTCTGACCCATGCTCCAGTTTTCTCCATTCTCAGTAACTGCAGCGTCAGTATGAGTAATTCATAATGCAATTATATGCCAGTAAGTTTAAAACATTTGAATTAAACTATAGTATTACAGTAAGAAAAACAAACCTGTGGAATCTAGCTTTTTATCCTTCTTTCTAACTTCATCTCCCAGTTGGCACTTATCAAGAGCCTGTAACCATTAAATACATGTTAACATGTGCAATGCTTAAAATTATCAATTCTAGATACACTCCGAACCAAATAGAACCGTTCTATTAGTAAAAAGAACAGAAACAACCCACCTCCCAAATTTGTTCGTCTGTGTACTCTTCAAGAGGGTCGAGGTTACTTCTTACAGTCCCTTCAAACATGGTAGGATCCTGAGGAATAATGCTTAGTCTTGAGCGCAAGTCGTGCAAACCAATCAATGAGATATTGATGCCATCAATCACAATCTGACCATATGTAGGTTCAACAATTCGGAAAAGTGTTTGGATGAGAGTTGATTTTCCACTGCCTGTTCTCCCCACAATACCAGTTTTCTTCACTCCAGGGAAAGTGCATGTGAGACCTCGCAACACAAGTGGCATATGAGGGGCATATCGAACCTACACCAAACCACTTACATTAATAACACATATACGTCATAAACGAATCAGAATCATCATTGAACAAATCAAGTAAAATTACCTGCAAATTACCAATATCAACTTCTCCATTTGATGGCCAAGACGGGTCTGGCCGGTTTTCATCTACTACCAGAGGAGGCTCGCTGGGAACAGACATGTATTGGAGTATTCTCTCTACTGATATGATTTTGTTCTCGAGATTGCAAATATTCCATATAACCCAAGCTTGCAACATGTTTAGGTTGAGTCCATATGTTACAGCTAAACCGGCAATGGCTTTAAAAAAGGAAAAGCAAAAGGTAGAGGTGAATTTCAGGCTCGCCAATTTGTTTTCGAAGAGAAGAATGATGAATAAATATGCTAAACAGGAGCTACTAACCTGGATCAATTCCCTTTGGAAAAGAGATTAAGAAAAACAAAGAGAAGGCAAATGTAATAGAAGAGAACACGTCCAAGCGAAAGCAAAGCCATTCCATTGCACCAGCAATATGAAACGTGGGCCGAGAATATGCATCTGTCAATTTCACATTTGTTTCTTGGAATCTTGATTGTTGATCAAAGCTTCTGATAGTTGTTGATCCTGAAATTGTTTCAGCAAAATGTTGGATAACTGGAGCTTTACACACTCCAACCAACCGTGAGAGCTCTCTAGCAGAGGGAAGGTAGTATTGCTGCATGACAACAACCTTATGAGAACTCTGTTTCTGTCTGGTAAATGATGATAGGTAATACTGGAATAAAAAATAAGGCAACATCGAACTACATACTGCTAAAACTTATTTTGTTCTTTTAATGTCTTCCAAGTTGAGCATCTTTAGGGAAATGGGAATAACCAGATAATAAAAAATGATGGTATGAGAAACAAATGAGGAGTTTATGGCGTATCAGCAGGCATCATATGCAGAAGCATAAATCGGCGTATAAATCAAGTGTTTGAAGAGATCATAAGGATTACCTGATACCAGATGGAGGCAGCAATCACAGGGACGAAAACGATAAAAACTTGCCATGCTACCTGGGACATCACTGCAATGATTCCCAAAAGCTGGATCATTGAGAATGCAACTGCCCCGATTTGATATGGAAGTTGCATGTCAACTGCACTTTGGTCTGTAGAAGCCTATTAGAGAAGAAAAAAGAACCATTTTAAGTAAACTAAATTTTTCCATTCCTTTCTTTGGAAATGAGAGAAAAATTGAGGGAAATACTAAAATGAAGCATATAGATAGCCATAAAAATTCAAGGCAGCGCAAATACTTATTGGCCAAATTAAAGAGTCTAAATGAAAAAATTTACTGACTCTGTTCAGGATTCGTCCACTTGGAGTTGCATCAAAGAAGGACATGGGAGCACGGAAAATGCACAAATGCATTTTTTTGAAAAGGATAGTTGCTGTCTTGTACCCTGCTGTTACAAGAAGAGTGGATCTGGCAAGGATGCAAAAAGAACTTGCAATAGCCAAAGCTACATAGACAATTATTAGCGTGAACCCACTAACAATAGGTTTCACATCTTTTGACACCGGAGTTGCCCAAGCCATCCAATAGTTGCTAGCAATTTGAAGGATCTGAAAGAGAATCTGCGCCAGCAAAATAAAGGGAACCAGAGCCCCTCCATATGCTGTTGTGAGATATTTCCAATAGACTGGGAACCCAACTTTACCTTTTTCTCTCTCTTCTTCTTGAACGAGCTGTCCTATTGGCCCAGCAATATCATCTGCTTTACCATTTTGTAGATCTTTATTTTCTTCTTTCAGGAGAACTCCATTGTTACTGCTCATGCAATCATTGTCCTTGCTGACACTTTCATTTCCAGAGGCTGACCCTGCCTGTTTGGAATCAAGTACTGATAAAGCTGTCTTGTGTGCACCAACAAGCTCCATAAAATCAGACCCTGAGTTGAGAATGTCATTGTACTTCCCAGCCTGTGTGATCCTTCCATCTTTCATGACCTAACCAGAAGGTACACAAGTTTAATCCAATGATTTCATTAGTTAAGATGATAAGTCACAAGAACATCAAAGAATAAAAATTTCATCACTCACCAATATTAGATCAGCAGCAGGTAAGAATTCTACTTGATGAGTAACATAAATAACAGTTTTTGAACTCAAAAGGCCAAGCAGAATTTCCTGTCATGCAATGATCAAACAAACAGTTTTATGAGAAGTGCCATTCTATTTTGCTATGCATAAAGAAGAACGGAAAAACAAAAATAAAACAGAAAAAAAAAAGGCCACTAAGTACAAGAACTTTCTTCAATTAGAACTAGAAGTACTTAATTAAAACCAAATCAATGCCTGCACCATGTCCAATGGAATTGAAAAAGGAGGATTATTCACCTTAAATAAATGAGATCCTGTATGTGCATCAACAGCACTAAAAGGATCATCAAAAAGATAGATATCAGCATCTTGGTAGAGAGCCCGTGCAATCTGTATTCTTTGTTTCTGTCCACCGCTCAGATTGATACCCCTCTCACCTATAACTGTTTGGTCACCAAATGAGAGGATTTCCAAGTCCTTTTTCAGGGAACATGCCTCGAGTATCCTTTCATACTTTTCTCTGTCCATCTCCTTACCAAATAATATGTTCTCTTCAATCTTGCCACTCTGTATCCAAGGTGACTGACCCACATAGGCCTTTTTCCCACATATCTTAAGTGTCCCTGAGATCTTGGGTACCTCTCCCAAAATGCAGGAAAGTAGGCTTGATTTGCCTGAACCAACGGTACCACATACAGCAACCTTCATACCATGGAATACTTTGAAATTTATATCTTTTAGTGTTGGGTTAGGAGAAGACAAGTCCCAAGAGAAATTCCCACTAGCTATCTCGACTGCTGTGTCAGAACTACCCATTGGAAACTTCTCTACAACATCAGACTGCAAATCATCCAGACGGAGGAAAGATGCAATTCTATCAAGGGAAACCTTGGTCTGAATCATCATAGAAATAGTGTCAGGAAGATTATAGATCGGCTCTTGAAGAATCCTAAATGTTGCAAGTGCAGATAAGATCTTTCCAGACTCGAGTGGGATCCCCATAAGCATACATGTACCAAAAGTGGCCACAGACACAAATGTAGGAGCACCCCAGAAGACAAAACTGACAATTGCTGAAGTGTAAACAAATTTCTTCAACCATCCTGTCTCTGTGTTCCGGAGCTCAACAACCTTAGATAAAAACTTCATTTCCCATGCCTGGAGCTTGAGGATTCTCATATTTCTTAAAATCTCAGATGTTGCTTTCATTCTTTTGTCTTTGGATTCCATCAACTTGTCCTGATATTTCTCCTGTAATCTTCCCAATGGATAGTTCAATAACATGACAATAATAGTTGAAACAAAAGCTGCAAGTGATGCAAGCCCAAGATTTTTATACAATATGAACAAAGCCAAACTAACTTGGATGATGACCAGCCATGGATCATGCATGTACCAGCTAAAGTCACCAATTCGCCCTGCATCAATAGTCATAAAATTGATGATTTCCCCACTAGTATGGCCCTGCTTTGACTGGCATGAAAGGGTCAAGCCCTTATTGTAGATCATCATCATAAGTGCAGAACGCATCCTAAGTCCAATTTGCTGCAACCTAAAGAACCAGTGCCTTTGTGTGAGGCACTCTACAAGCTTTCCAACCAAAAAGGCAGAAGCTAAAAGATATCCCTGCTTTTTGAACTTTCCTTGCCCATTGAGGCATTGGACAAACGCATCTATAAGGTATGGACCGACATACGAAGCTGCTGTGTATAAAATTGCAAGCAAAGCTGTCCACGAAATTTCTTTCCAAACTGTAAAGAACAATGCCTTCACGAGCTTAAACGTAGTAACTCCACTAGTTGCACCACTATCAGACTCGAGTTTATTTCTGAAAAGTGGAAATGACCCAGCTACACTATCCACACTATGAAGTTGAGGAACATCTTCAAGGTCTAAAGTTTTCTTATTGCCAGCAGCAATTAGAGAACCCATCCAAGAGAAGGTAAGAATACTGAAGAGACCAGCATTTGAGTAAGGAGTTACAGAATCACCTCCTCTAGACTTGGTGGACTCTGAATTATTACTTGAATTACCATTCAATAGGGGTTCTTCAAGAAGGGTATCTTCAACCTTAATTTTCAAGAACCCCACATAACAGAGAAACAAACCAGTGAAAACTGAGACAGCATCTGAAGCTAAATACTGAAC
Source organism: Aleurites moluccanus (assembly GCA_948193065.1). NCBI lineage: Eukaryota > Viridiplantae > Streptophyta > Magnoliopsida > Malpighiales > Euphorbiaceae > Aleurites > Aleurites moluccanus. The sequence continues at coordinate 44,523 of CANXYC010328875.1, read as the reverse complement.
TTGGTGTTGGGAGGACACAGGTTTTCTATAAAGAACAATGTCCACAACAAGACAATAACAAGAAATTGAGAAATAAAATCCCCACCAAACTCTCAATAGAAAAGGGAACTTAGTATCAGCTGAGTTAAAAAATTGGGTATGCAAATAAACAGAAAGTGTACCCCAAGAGAGTGTTCTAAGCGCTAAATCCAAAAGGGTAACTAGTTCATCATCAGACCAACCGTTTCTATACCAATAAAAATAACTCAACAGACACCAGAAAAAATTGAACACCGAAACACAGAAACAACAGAACACACTCTGTTTATAACATAATGCCCTCTTATTCATATCAAACCTCTCTTTAACATCTTCACTATTACTCACCCAAAGTTTCCTACAAACAAAGGAAACTAACAATACAAATAACAAAATTAAGTGTAATGAACCCGAACACCCACGAAGGAAAATGGGTTCAATGAGAAAATCAGTACCTGAATACGTTAGTGAAGGTGAGTTGTTGGAAAGAAAAGAAACCATATTAAGCCTCAATGAATGAAAAAGTTCCATGCTTGAGAGGTTTTTTCAAGGTTTTAGCGAAATGGGTGTTGTGTTCAGCAATTGAATTTTTGAAATTTTTGTATTGTTAGTTGAATATGAGGTATCATTCATTTTGGGTGTTTATATAAATAGCGCAGAGAAAAGGTCAAAGATGCAATCTTAGAGGCATGGAAACGTGGAGGGCAAGAATTGGGAAACGGAGACAGCCAAGAACGAGGTGCGAAAGCGAGACAAATAAAATTAAAAGTTAAAAATTTTGGAAAAAGGTTTGGGCTTTTCATCCAATTTTCCAAGAAAATGGATTCTCAAATCAAAGCTTCGCATTCACCGGTTTCAGTGCAGTTAACTAATAAAGATTCAGTCATTATCAATCACTTGTAGAAGTCAAGTCCGCATTCGGCAAGGGTTCCTTTGTAATTTTCCAATATAAGCATTTTAAATCTGAATTTGTATATTTATTTATTTTTTAATACTTTTTTTATTTACTCAATTAGAAATATACTGGGTAGAAATATATTGCTAAAAGGAGTTCTGCTTTTTCTTTTATTTTCTTTTCTTTTCAATTAATTGGGTTAGGGTTATTTTTAGATTTATTGATTACTATCTTCCTTTGAAATTGATAGTCCACTTAATGTTTACACACAGATTAAAAAAATTATTTAATATCATATAAATTTTCTAAAATATCTGTACTCCTTAATAATAAAATATTTATTTTATACACTTTATTTAATATATACACATTAATTATACAGTTAATCAATACAACTAATAAAATTAATATTTAAGGATGTAAAGTAGACTAAAATTTGATAGGGATAAAAATGAATAATAAATTCTGATTGCTTACAAAAAAATTGAATTTTAATTAATAATTTAATCAACATTAATCTCAATTTATAAATTTTAAATTCGAATAATATTATTTCTTAAAAAAAATCGAGTTATTTCCTTTCAATGTAAATAAAATATATACGTAAAAATGCTATCAATTACAAAATATATATATATATTATTTTTATCAATTTGATAGATGTTAATAGTGGAGATTTAACTACATTAGTTTTTATGGATGAGAAAAAATTTACCAAGTGAAGCTTGTTTCTGGTAAATTTTATCTCGCAAGGAAAATTAAGACATGCAATAATTTTGAATTTTCATGTGTGGATAATTGTTGATTATATAATAAATATTAACTTTTCATCTTGAAATCAACTATTGAAATTGTATAATTATGATAGATCATCTCTGTAAAATATGAAATGATCTATATAACAATAGAGTAATTCAATATACTTAAATATATTTTTATTCATATTGAATTGTAATGTTTATTTGCACTGTAGCATTTATAATATGAATTGCATAAAAAAAAAATTAAATTACATATATGTGTGTTTTTCTTAATGACTACAATTAATATATCATCAGAGATTATTTATATTTGACTCTGTTATTATTTTTTTTTAAATTAAATAAAAAATTTAAATGTAAATTTATTATTCAGATTGCTTATGTATTTAATATTATATTATATTTAGGTATAAGCTGTTTTTTTATTATTATTTATTACGTGACTCCACTTATTATTCTTTAGTATTAATTAGTGACTAGACTCTTTTATATTTTAAAATGTAGAATATTCAATTTTGACATATCACTGTTGGCAAATGACATAATCATGTGAATGGAGTAATTGAGATACTATTACAACTAACATGAGGGCTGAATTTAATGATGATGCATTTATTTATATTATTTAGTATTTAATAATTAATAATTATATATTTTTTAATAATTAAATTAAATGAGTTGAATAGTTTAGAAAAATGAATAATTTAGAATTAAATATATTTTAATTATTTAAACTTTAATATAAATCTGATCAATTAAAAATTATTAAGTGATTATATTATTTTTATCAAATAACCATAACATCTTATCGATTAAGAGGTTGTTTCGTTAAGAGATTGTTAAAAATTATTTAAATATTATTTAAGATAAATTTATATGTAATTAAAATAAAAATAAATTCATATGAATTTAAGATGTAAAATTAATAAATTTTTAAGTTTAATAAGATGCCCTATAAGTGTTGAATTTTATCATTATTTTTTTAATTTATTGAATTATTAAAAGAATTTTCATTTAAATATTTTTATATTCTTTAATTTTCAATTTTAAAAAAATAACACTTAATAACAATCATATTATTTATATCTTAAATATAGTTTTATTTTTTAAAATATGATTACACAGTCGTCCTTATTCCCTCCCAGCCCTAAAAAAAAAAGTACAATAATATTCAAGTTTCTTTCAAGACACTTTTTTTCCTTCTATGATGGCTGGATTTTTCCAATTCGAAAGAGATTGACATCTCCTTCCATCAATGTAGAAAATAACATGCATGAACACAAAATTATATATATCATATATATTGGTAAATTATATTATTGTTCATTAAATTTATTATTAATTTTTGTTAAAGTTGCATAATTTTAATTTGTCATTATTAAGTCACTTACCTATAATATTACAAATGCATATGAATGAGGAATGGAAATGTGAGGTAAGTGAGAAATATGCATAGAAGTTTATAGTTCATTTGTAATACTACTAATAATAATAATCAAGATTTTACATGTATAAGCTTACTGTAAAAAAGAAAAAGAAAAAGAAAATTTATATTGAGGTTCAAATAATTAATAATGTATGAGCTCCATTTATAGGTAAACTACAAAAACCTCCTACAAATTTATCATATATCTATTTTAATTTATATTATATTAAAATTAATTATTTTAGTCTTTATATTTTTTTAAAAAAATTATAAGGTGTTTTATGATATAACAAAATGGAAATTAAATTAGAATTAGAATTTAAAATGTAATATGGTTTAATTTAATTTTAAAAATTAATTAGAGACTAAATTATAATAATATATATATATATTATTGTCGTTAGGAAATTTGAAATATTTTCATAATAAAATCTCTAAGATAATTAAATATTTTGATTATTTTTTAAATAAATTAAAATGAATGCTTGGCTATTTGTACATAAGAAATTAGGCAATAATTAAGCTGTGTTGTTGCGTGCATGAGATAGGCAACATGCCTCGCCAACTAATGGCCGAATTGACTATTAAAATAGTATTAACTCTTGTTGATAGAGTCAGATTGATCCACATTTTACTCAAATTAATCATATTAATTCGATAAATTTTGGTCAGAATTTGCCCAGAAAATTTAATTTCAAATTTCACTGGACACAGTTGGTACCAAATCCAAATTTGAACAGGATCTGATCAAAATCAGATCTAAAAATGAGTTTAAAGGGGTTCTTAGGGTCCTTATTATGTGTATACAAATATATAGACCATCATAAAACCTTTTATATTATAGAAAATAATTATAGTATTTTGGCATCATTATTTTTTAATTTGTAATTTTTTTTTTGTTTTGATAAATTATGATAAAATTATTCATTATATTTTAAATTGAAACTTGAAAAATAATGATTATTTTCAAGTAATGAGTTTTGACACAACATTAAATATAATTAAATTAATATAAAAAAGATTTTAATGATTAAATTTTTTTTATACAATCACTACTCCCAAGATCAAAATTTTTATTTTTACTAATGTATTTTATTTTTTAATTTATTTATTTAATATTTTATAAATTTTTATTTCTTAAACCGTGGTCGAAGAGAACTCGTAAGAAAAAATAATATTAAAATTATCTTTAAAACTATATGAATTTAATTAATAACTGGATTTAATTTTAAAAAATAAAAAAATATATATAAAAATAAAAATAAAAAAATCAAATTCCATCTTATAAAAAATATTTGAACTTGCTAATAAAATAATTTTCATTTAATTATTGTTTTTATAAAGGATGCTAGTAATTTATAATCTGAATGTTCAAAGACGAGTAAATATTTTTTTAAAAAAAATTAGGATTTGAATCCTCCTCCAATAAAAAAAAAAAAAAAATAGTTGATAATATGACATCAACGTTTTAGGTATGTCAAGTCTCAACACAAGTCTTCCATTAAAAATTTAAATCAAGTGGCTTCAGCTTTAGTAAATTCCAAAGTCTAAAAAATATCCCTAATATATGTCTTTCTCACATTAATTCCAAGGCAGCACAAGTTGTGTTCCCTTGGGCACCAAACCACAATAATTAAAGCATAGGAAAAGACAGAAAGACTAATGGATTTTCCTTGCTTCTTTAATTATATTGTCTTAAGCCCACTTTTCTTGCAATTTGTTTTAAAGTTAAAAAGAAAGTTTTCTAAAATTAAATAATTTTTTTTAACTAATCTATGTTAATTCACCAATTTTTTATGGAAAACATTAATTCTTTCATTTTATATAAATTTTACTTCAAAAACATAAAAATAAAATATATTTTATTAATGTAATTTTTTTTTAATTTTAATATAAATTTAAATCAGATTAAAACTCAAATTTAAAATTTTTTAAATTTTCAACTTTTTAAAAATAAATTTAACATCACTAATTCATTAAAATTTATTTAAATATAATAATACTTTTTTTCATCTTAGATCTCCGATGTAAGTTGCAATCACTTTCCCTTTGTTTCAACATTAATAATTTGCAATTCAATTAGTAAAAAAATTATTTTAATAGCAAATCTCAATTATAAAGAAGGTTCGAGTTTAAATCTTCATTATGTTAAATTTTTATTATTAGCTTCAGTTATGTAATCTGAGTAAAAATTTATTTTATATTTAATATAATATAAAAATACTTCTTAAATTTATTAAAATAATAATAATAAATATAAAAAAAAAAATTAAAAAACAACATATAAAAACAAATATATTTATTACTAATAAAGGATAAGAAAATATTTGTTTTTCCACATAGAATGATGGGACCTTGAAAACAGCAAATTTGGCCTAGAGTGCAAAAGGTTCCACCATAGACTAAGAGGAAAGACTTGTAGATATTAAAATTGCCATTAAAAAAATTGTTCTTCTTTGACAAGAAATGAAATGATGAATGATTTTATTTTATTTTAATAAAAGGTTTAGATGTTGAAAATTTGAAATTTTTTTATATATATTTTTTTTAATATTTAAAGCTATTTCTGTGAGCTATTTCTGTATCATTAAAAAACTCATTGATTCAACAACAAAGAATGAAACAGTGAAATTAAAAAAACCGTTCCTTTCAATTTCTTTTCATGGTATAATATATGGACTTGAATGAATATACATTTACTTATAGATTAAAAATACACACATTTAAAAGTATAAATTGTAAAATTAAATTATAATAAAGAAGCAATTAGAAAAAATTAATTTTTCTAACGAGTATACAAAAACATTGGTTAAAAAATAAAGATTCAAATAATAAAAAATAAATAAATTTTAAAATAAATTGAATTAATAAAAAATAGAAATTTTAACCTATTATTTAGATTGTCAGTAATTATATGAAATACAACTTCATCAAAATCTATATTTTTTTTTTCATCAAATACTTTTTTATATTAATTTATTTATATTTATCTGAAGTAATTATTTTTGTAATTATAATTTATTTAAAATAATGCTCTAAAAAAATCTTTAAAAAATATATAAATTATATACAAAACATTATATGATATTCAAAAAAAAAATATAGAAATTAATTTAAAATTAAATATAAATTGAAAAAGAATATTAATGTTAAATTAATATGTGTATTTTATTCTAAATATATTTATAAAAAAATTAAAATAAAATTTTAATTGTTTAAAATATTAAAATTCTATTGATTTTAATTATTTGCATACAATGAGAAACTCTTCATGACATTTGAAGAGAGAAAAAAAATTTGTTGTTTAAAAAAAAAGGCAAAATAATTATATATGAGCCAGAAAAGGCAAAGGCCGAAGAGTTGGCCCAGATTGAATATGCAGTCGCCCAGCACCTGAAAAAGGGAAAAATATTAAATGTAAGGATTTAATTCATATATTTAATTAATAAATAATTAAATATTTTAATTAATATAAATTTTTATTTTTTTTAATTTAATAAAAAAAATCAATATTTTTTTATATATATTTATTTTTTATTATATAAGGGTATATACTTAATATAGACGAATATTTTCGTAAAAAAATACCATGGTTAGATACTACTACATCCTGAATTTGCTTCTAGCAACTTCAATTATCATTACTATAACTCCCAAATTTTATATCATTTCTCATTTGTCTGATAAAATTAATAATTAACATTAAATATATATTTATGACTGTTTTATTATGCTATTAAATATTAATAATGTGTTGATGGTATTGCAAAAACTATATGATAGTGTTGTTATGAACTTTTAGTAATGAAAATTTTTATTTATCAGGTGCTATTGTTACTAATTTTATTAATATTAAATTTTTGTATTTTTAACAGTATATATATCTTTCTATTAGAAAAGAGTATTTATTATAGAATTATATATTTATTTTTTATAAAATGGATTGGAGTAATATATAATAATTAATTGCGTGTTTGGTAAAAATTTTAATGTAGCTGTCAGCTTTTTAATTTGTCAATAATTATATCAATTCATTTAATTAGTGATAAATATTAAATATTATATAGTCAAATAATTATTATTTATAATTTTTTTATGAATTATTTCTTACTCATTTAAATAAAAAATTAAATTATCATTTTAAAATAAATTTTTAATATAAAAAGAAAAATAATAATATTTACCCTTAATGAATATTAAATATATTGACAGTTAATAATTAATAATATTTTTATCAAATATTTACAACAATTAATTATTAGTTAATAATTATCATCTATCGGCTAATAATTATTAGTAATAATTAACAACTAATAGCTATTAGGAATAGCTAAAATAAATGGAGAATTAATTTAATAGTATCAAAGGTTTTTTTTTAAAGATTATAGGAATTTCACGGACCAAAAAAAAAACTAATTAATTTGTTTTATTTTTGAAAATTAGTATATAATCACAAATATATTTTCTAATAAATTAGTTGTGAGTGGCCATCAAACTCAAAATCTCTCGGACTTAAAAATGATTTTAATAATTAATACCGCTAAACCAGAGGTTGATTAATGTTTTTTTTTCCCCTTTCTTTAGTAACTAGTGGAGATGAGATAATTAAGAGCGATTAGGGTGCTGTCCATGTCCGTGACACTTTTGGCCCAATTGCACAAAGCATTAGGACCCAAATCCATCAATTGGGGCTTTGACATAATAGTGAATTTACCACTATCTCAAGTTTGCAACCATTCGGGTTACGCATTGCATACAATTATAGATTAAATTAATTTTTATGGTCCTCTTCCCTCTTAAATTCTTAATTTGATAAGAAGAAAAAAACACAAGGTAAATATGGCTTATATTTTCTATAATATGAATTGCATATGTAGGTATAATATTTTTAAATATTTTGATTTTTTTATTATTATTTTAGAGGTGAATTTTAATTTTTAATAGTCCGATACACAATATTTGTCATTTGTAGTTTGTTATTCTATTTTTTCTTCTAGCTAATATCCAAAATTCATCATTGAATAAAAAATATATATATATTTATTTTTTTTTACATTAAAAAGACCATTAGAATCTTAAAAATTACTTTCTTTTTTCCTATAAAAATAGGTCTATCCTGTCTTTTACATATATTAAAAAATATATAAATAATATAGTTAAATCAATAAATTTTGCTATCATTTCTCTAATATGCCTCTTCATTAATTTTATGACATATTATTTTACTAAAACTAAATGATTTATATTGATAAATATACATTAAATAGAGGCATATTTTAAAAAAAAAAAATTAATAAGAAGGTGCATGAACTATAATTTGGGACAAGTGAAAATTTAAAAAAAAAGATGAACCCATATTTTTCATGGGATGAAAGGATTATGAAAATTTTGGGGAATTAGTGTTACTTGGCCATATTCAGAAACGAGACTCTTCTCCCTCAGTCTTTAGAGTAATCTTTAAGCACTTGTTTGAATTGGTGAAAGATGGGGTGGAAAATAAAGAGAGGAAAGAAGACGAAAGTGTTATTTTTCTTGTCTTTTGTTTGGGAAACAAAGAATAGTGTGGAAGGCAAGGAAGCTGAGGGTGGGAAAAATGTGCGGGTCCTACAAGACATATTCTGCCAAATAGGAGGAATCCGAAGAAAAAAATCTGATAATTTTATCCTTTTAAACAGTGTTGGGTCTCACAATAAATTTTCTCACAAATAGCAGCAAATTAATGAAAAAGTTTTTTAAATTATCTACTTATCCTTTAATAATTAATAACTAATTATTATAAATATTTAATAAAATTATTATTAATCGTTAATTATTAATATATTTTTTAATTATTAAAAATAACTATTAGTATTTATCTTTTTATTTAAATATTATTTTTAAAATAATAATTTAATTTTTTTAATTTAAATAATTAAAAATTATTTAAAAAATCTCTAAATTAAAATTTTTTATAAACAACAGTTATTAATTATTAATTATGATTAATTAAATAATCAAACATATTTAATGTAACTGTTAAGAATAAAAAAATTAATAATTATATTAAATTTTTTATTAAATATTCACTCGCATAAAATTTTAAATTATTTTTGATGTACTTATATTTTTTTTGTACACCAAATAAATTTTATATTAATATTTATAATTTTATTATGAATATACTTATTATTTTGCACAATATAGAATAAGAATACATTTTACATTAGTACCTAAAAAAAATTAGAGACGAAAAGTAATTTAACTTATTTTATCATAATTTTCTTTCCCTCGCCACACCTGTGATTCTTTCCAAACAAATAGAGTGGGAAAACTTTCACCCCTCAATATTTTTGCAAAATAGATTCCTGATTGGTCACGGCTCCTTTTTCTAATGCACTAGATATTTGTATGGCGTGAAGCCCTTAATTAGCCCACTCCGGAAGGCACTGATGCAATTTGTTATCTTTTCATTGTCACAACCAGTTTGTCCACCATGTTGTGTCGAGTGACATGATTAGCATAATTAGTTATTATTTTTATTTATGATTTATTTAACTAATAAATATTCTATGATTCATGGTATTTAAAGATTGATTTTCTTTACTTTTTTTTTTTCAGATCTTTAAAGTATTTTTAATTGAGAAATTATATTTTTAGTTTGAAATTGAAAGAGATATTAATGAGACTCTGTGATTATATGCTTAATTTAGGCAATATATGCTATTCTGAATTAAGTAATAGATATTTAGGAAAAAGTTGAAAAAGAGAGTAAAGATTAAAAATTGAGTTCTGCATATTGATGTTAAAAAAAAATTATAATTGTGAGTGAATAATTAGGTTTTGTATATTGATATTGAAAAAATTTTATAAGAGTGAGGGGAGATTTTTTTTTCTAATCTTCCTTACTTTCTTATTAAATTTTTTTTCATTTTCTTTTTTGCCAAACAATAAATAACAATATGAAATCGTGATTTTCTAGTGAAATTGATGGATTTTTTATGGGTTTCTTTCTAGATTTTGGAAAGGGAATGGACGACGCTATCAACGTATTTGAGTTTTTTTTTTTGGGTTTCTTTTTGGTTTATTTTTTTTTTTAATTTATTTATATTTTTAATTTTAATATATTTATGTCAAGAAATAAATAATTAAGCCTAAGGGTATTTCTATTTTTATAAAGATATTTTTAATTATTTTTGAATTGATTAGCAAAAAATTAGCTAAAATTAGATGAAATGAGTTATTATTCTAACGATATAATTTGTCATGAAAAAATTAATATATTTTTTAAACATTAAAGGATTAGTAATTATGTGATTTCTCATTTATCGGTTGAATACAGACAATAATTTTATATTAAAAGAAAGATAATATATATAGTCAGAAGAGTCACATATTTTGAATTAAAACCCCATTACTCCTTATCCCTTGGTTTCTTTAATTTACTTTATCCACGTCACATGGAGCTTCCTAATTCACTCCTTTCCTTTCTGGTCTTCTTCCTCACTTTCCTCCTCTTCCTGTACATGCTAATCAAGCTACTAAGCCAATTCTCATCCACAGCAAAGTTACCACCAGGGCCATGGAAACTACCCATCATAGGGAACCTGCACCAACTCAAGGGGCCACCCCATCTCTCCCTAAGGGATCTAGCTAATAAATATGGACCTATAATGCACCTAAAACTTGGTGAACTTAGAACAACTGTTCTTTCTTCTCCAGAATTTGCTAAAGAAATACTTACTACCTATGATATAATCTTTGCTCAAAGACCCAAAACTATTGCTTCCCAAATCTTGTCATACAATTTCTTGGACATTAGTTTTTCACCATATGGAAGTTATTGGAGACAACTAAGAAAAATCTGCAAATTAGAGCTTTTAAGTCCAAAAAAAGTTGAATCATTCAAATCCATAAGAGAAGAGGAAATGAATAATCTTGTAAAAGAAATACTTTCTTGCCAAGAAGTATTGCCAATTGATCTTAGCAAGAAACTTTTTTCAATTTCTTCTTCTATAGCAATGATTGCAGCATTTGGAAAAAAGACCAGAGAAAAACATAGCACATATTTATCCATTGCCTACAAGATCATAACAAGTAACACAGGTTTTACTCTTGTTAATCTTTTCCCTTCTTTTAAATTTCTTGAATGGGTTTCAGGGGCTAGGCCTAAGCTTGAGAAGTTGCATAAAGAGAAAGATAAAGTTGTTCAGGAAATTCTTGATGAGCACAAACAGAGAAGATTAGAGAAAAAGATATTGGAAGATGATGATATTGAAGATCAAATTGATGTTCTTTTGACGATTAGAGAGAAAGAAGACCTTGAGTTTCCATTAACTGATGATGCCATTAAAGCTATCATATGGGTTGGTATACTTCACTTTCCTAATTAATTATCATTTTTTTCTATTCTTTTTTTTTTTCCTTTCTATTCTCAAAGAACCAAAAGTATCATTTTTTTTATTTTTCACAACAGGCGAGTTTACTTCACTTTCCTAATTAATTATCATTTTTTAAAGATTAAGGTATTGTTTGGTTAGTCTGAATAATAAAATTGGAATAAGAATAAAATATTTATTTTTGAATTTAAATTGTTTTGTTAATCAAAATAATGAAAATTAAAATAAAAAATCTGGAATAAAATTAAAATATTCTAAGGTTTTTATTTATAAGGGGAAGTGAGAATGAAAAAATAGAAACAAAAATTTAATGCGTGTCGTGAAAAATCGTAGTGCATGATAAAGGATGCTATTTATATTTACTCTTAAATATTTTTCAATTTATTTACGTGTGGCTCAACGTTAAATCATATATAATATATCTATAAAAAGGAAATTCTTACTTTTTTAAAAAAAAAAAATTTCTTCTCTACTTGATTTGAATGTATTTTTTTTTTTTTTTTATAGATTTTTTCTTTTATAGAAATTTTTTCATTTGTTGATTAAAATTAATAAAATTATTTATTACTTGAGTTTAGATTTTATTGAAAAATCATTATTAATTATGTACTCATATTCATATTTTTATTCCATGCTGTATTTTCCAAACAGAATATGTAAAATTTATATTTCAATTCCTATTTTCATAATTTCATTCTTATTGAGCTAATTTTTTCTCTCATATCTACATACCTGAAAACCAAAACCTCCAATTTTTACTAAATTAAATTTATTTTTGTGATTTAATTTAGATTAACCCTTAAAATGATTTATCTTAAAATGATTTATACTTCTGTCTTTAAAAAAAAATTGATTTTTGGTTTCATCTTGTCTCTAATTTTTAAAGATGTAATCAAACTGTCAAATGGATATTATATACATATAAAATACATATTTATGAAAATTATTTATCTAATTACCTTTTTAATTTTTTTAGACATTTATTTTAAATAAAACAATTTTTTGAGTACATGTTTGAGAAATAACATTTTAAATATGGACGTGTGGAGTTTTTTTTAGTATATATTGCAAATATTAATTTCTTAATGTAAGTTCAAAAAACTTTTTAAGTATTTATTTTTAATTTTATCGGATGGGTATATAATGAAAGATTTGAGATATGCACTATTAATTTACTCAAGATAAAAATGCTTTCAAACCTTATTAAAATATTAAATTAAATTGTAATATTTTGATCTGAGTTTAATATATAAATGATTTGATTTTATTTAAAATAATATAAAATCAAAATTTTCTATTTAATTAAAAGCATTTTAAATCATATTAAAATGGATGATATTTGATAATATTATTTTATTTAATATATAAAATTCAAGACTTATTAATTTTAAATTATTTAAATAATATATCATTTAAAAATTTTAAATAAATTAAAGAATTCACTTAAAATAAAAATTAACATTTTAATGTTAAAATTTACATTAAATATTATAAAATAATTAAAATTTTAAGAAAAATTTAGAATTTAAAATTTTTTGTTAACTATGTTTAAGTACTTGACAAGACGTTATAACAACTCTTAAGTGGAAAAGATTCCTCTTAGCAATAAATTTCAATGGCAGTCTGTAAAATAATTCTGATGAAGCGTCAGAGTCCCAAGCTCTAATGTGAGCCACGGAAAAAACTCCAATAAAAATTCAACACTTGACTAAACAATATCTAATAATTCATAAAAAAATTCACTAATTTTTGAATTTTTAGTTCTGGATGGTGGGGTAGAAGTTGTTACAGTTCTTCCAAATTCCATACTGTATATGTGGGATCTCCATATATAGTTATCATATTAATAAAAATATTATACATATATAGAAAGTACAACTTTCTAAATATAAAAATATTACGATTTTTTTTGTTTATTAATAGTTAGTGGGAAGAGGAAAACATGATAGGATGAAAATTTTGTTCCCATTTATAAATATTAAATTTGATATGATTTGAATGGGACGGGTTATATTTCATCCGTTTAATAAATAAAAAGGATGAGTTTTTTATTTTATATTCGTGATGGGTTCGGATAATAGTAATATTCACTCTAAATTCGATCCGATATATATATATATATATATATATATATATATATATTACGATGAAATATAAATTATATTATATATATATATATATATATATATATATATATATATATATATATATATATATATATAATAAAAAATATGTAAATGGATATACCCAACCCGATTCGACCTGTTCCATTAATATATATTTTTATTGTTAAATGAATCGAATTCAAATTTTGTAAAATCCGCTCCAAATCCAACCCGTTGTCATCATAAATTTTTAGCATTACCTACCTATCACGCTTTTTGACATAAGAGATTTAGGTCCCAGTTAAATTTATTTTACACGTCATTTAATTATATTAATCTAAAGAGTAAATGAAAAAAAGTCAAATTCATAAGACATAAAATTAAACTTTCAAACGAGTTAAGATCTAATTATAACTAAAATCTAAAACTAATCATTAAATAATTATATTTTTAACTCATATAATCTCTTTGTAATTTAATCATCTTTCTAATGTAGGAGTTGTAACTGGCTTGATACATATATATTCTTTATAATTTGATATGATTTAATTTGACTTTCTAATATGAAAAATTATCTTTTCAATGTGGGATTTTTTTTTTTGTCATTTGACAATTCAAATATAATTAGTAATTTAGTAGGTTGTAATTTGGTAATTTAATGGATTATCAGATGGGTTACTAGATTTTTATTTTTTGCCACTTGATAATTTAAGTACATATAATAATTTAATAGATAATAATTTGATAGTTTTATAAGTTATCATATGAGTTATCAGAGGGTTATTGATAAGTAGTAATTTGATAGTTTGATAAGTTATCAAATCAATTAAGAGATTTTTATTTACATGTTGTAATTTAGTAGGTAGTAATTTGATAGTTTGATAAGTTACTAGATGGGTTATGAGATTTTTATTTTTTGTTACTTGACAATTTAAATACAAATAGTAATTTAGTAAGTAGTAATTAGTAGTTTGATGGGTTATCAGAGGGTTACTGGTAAGTAGTAATTTAATAATTTGATAGGTTACTAGCCTACATCTACGTATAGTAATTTAGTAGCTTGATTATAAGTACCGGTAGATAATTATTATAGATAATTATAAATTAATGGGTCTCAACACAACAAATCAGAATAGAATTTCGTTATAATATTATGTTAAATTTTCGATAATGAATCTAAGAGATAAATAAGTGGAGGTCAAACTAACAAGAAATAAAATTGAAGTTTAAAATGAATTAAAGTCTAATAATAGATAAAGTTAGTCATTAGATAAATATATTTTAAAACCATATATATTATTTATGATTAGATCATCTTTTTAATGTAAGATTTTTATTTTTATATCTCCATAGGTTCACAAAAGAAACAATTATTACATTATTTAATAAATTTTTAGTAAATTTATTACCGAAATTCGAAGTTGAGCATATATATTCTTAGAGACAAAAATTCATTAATCGATATTTGGTAAATTGACTACTAGAATCATATGAAAAGGTAATTTAACAAGAGATGTTAAATGCTATTCATTCGCATAAACATGAGATAGATCCACGATCCTATGTATTTATGAATCTTGCATTGGTTCCACTCAATAATTTCTCTATACATCTGCGCATTAATTAACAATTACTGATATTAATTAATCTTTGTCATAGGACATGGTCACTGGTGCTGCTGAAACTTCATCTGCAACTATGGAGTGGGCAATGACAGAACTGCTAAGAAATCCAGAGTCAATGCGACAGGCACAGGCTGAGGTACGCCGAGTTTATGGTGAAAAAGGAAATAATATTAATGCAGTAGATGAAACAAAATTTCAAAAATTGCATTATCTAAAAGCAGTAATCAAAGAAACATTAAGGCTACATCCTCCAGCTCCTCTACTAATGCCAAGAGAATCTAGTGAGGCTTGTAAAATTAATGGCTACGACATACCAGCCAATACTAGAGTCATTATTAATGCATGGGCGATTGCAAGAGATTCAACATATTGGCCTGAACATGAGAATTTTTATCCAGAGAGATTTCTTGATAGTTCGATAGATTATAGAGGAATGAATTTCGAGTATCTCCCATTTGGTGCTGGAAGAAGAATGTGTCCTGGAATATATTTTGCACAAGCTAATATTGAGTTGTTACTTGCAAAATTATTGTTCCATTTTGATTGGAGACTACCTGAAGGAATGAGAAAAGAAGATATAGATATGAATGAATCATATGGTTTAGCTGTTAGTAAAAAAATAGGGTTGGTAGTAGTTCCTATTCCTTATAATCCATGGTGAACAAAATCTTACAGTACTCTGTATGAAGTGCCAATAATAATAGGGAGAGCTTTGCCATCTATGTGATCCTATCGGACTTTAATTTGGAGTAGTCGGATGCCCAATATAATCACTGAATACTAAATAATTTATAAAAAAAAAGAAGTATGAAAGGACGTATATATGTATATATATATGTGTGTGTGTTGTATATTCAGACTATATATATGCACTTATATTATGCAGACGAACTTAATTTTTTTTTCCTGGTAATCATTATTATTTCTTTTAATCTAATTAAGTTGAATTGCTGTTAGCTTTATTGCATGAGTGGTGCCAGATAATGTCTAGGTTGATCAAATATATCACTCTTGGAAGAGTAGAAAAAACTCTTCTAAATTTTTTAAAGAATCATAAATTAAAACAATTCATATTAATATAATTAAAATTACGTACGTGGACCTATCACTCAAAAACTAATCAACTTAATTATCACTGGAACAGGTGATTATTATCATTAAACCAATTTTTAGGATTTCATTTATTGCATTTTTATAACTGTACTGAGTTGGTAGTTGAACTCAGGGTTGGGTTGGTTTCACACGGATTCAGGTTGGGGAGGACCTGATCGATCCCCTTATAAAATTATTATCGTTGTTATTATTTTTTTGAGAAAAATACGACGACGCATTCCATTAAATAATAGATAGGTCCTATTGGATAAAAACATAATCTCATAAGGAGGATTACTGGTCTAAATAATTATAGGTAATATAATTAATTGCTTAATTAATTAAGCAATATATTACTTAATTATCAATTATATATTACTCCTCAAAACAAAAATAAAAACAAACGAAGAAAGAAAAAAAGAACATTTCAATATTGAGCTCAAGTAGGATATATAATTGATAATTAAATTATCTCAATAGTTATTATGTTCTTTTGTGATAAATTAGTAGTAGTTACAAAAGAAAATTAAAAAAAAAATTATGACATATAAAATTGAATTCATTGTAACATACAATATTAACCCATAATATTTAGCATTATTGAAGAAAAAAAAAAATTGAAACAACTATTATTTGTTATCCAAGAGAGGTATAACACTAGCATATTATATTAAACATTAAACTGTGTGTTGTTGATAACGATTAATTAGTAGCTGATAACTAATTATATTTTAAGTGTCAAAATTATTATCAGTTATTATTTTTTTTATTAAGGATAAATATTATTATTTATTTTTATTTAAATATTATTTTTTAATAAGATAATTTTTTTTTCAAATACATAATAATAACTATTTTAAAGAAGCTTTAAATTAGAATTTTTGTCAACAACAAATATTTGATTATCTAAAACCTATTTAACAATTAATCATTTTCATTTAAAAATAATAATCAAACAAACTTGGTACAATTATTGAGAATCAAAAAATTAATAGCCGTATTAAAAAATTTTATTAAACACCTATATAATCATTATTAAAATATCAAATTTGAAATATTTTATTGGTATACAAATAAAAGCAAAATAAATGACAATAGTTTTACATGGTAGATGGACGAAGGTAAGGGATGGTAAATAAGTAGAGATCATTTTTCCTTTTTCACCGTAACACTTAAAGTTTCAGTCATATCAAAATTTTCCGGCTTCAATTCAGATGAAAGTTGTCAATAATCAAAACGGTATAGCAAAAGTGTAAATGGAAGTTCAACATTAGCCATGCCAAACAATATTCCTGGACATATTCACCTTCCAGCACTAAACATAATAAATTAAAAATTAGCACCATTGTAATCAATCGAACTATTCAAAAATCTCCCAGGATAGAATTTTCCAGCTCGAGTCCAATAATTAGGGATTCTTTCAATAGCCCAAGTATTAACGATAACTCTTGTTTTTTCAGGTATATCATATCCATTAATGACACAACTCTCTCTACATTTTTTTGGAACTAATAATCGAACAGGAGGATGTAATCTCAGTTTGTTTGATAATCAATTTTAAATAATTTAGTTCATTAACATCTTCTTCATCAACATTTCCCTTGTCATTAAAATCTCGTCTAACCTCTTCTTATGCCTTTTCCATAACTCTTGGATTTTTCATCGTTTCTGCCATTGCCCATTCTAGTGGTGTTGACGATATGTCACTACCAGCAATAAACACGTCCTGAAGTACAATGTTCATTAATTAGTAACTTGAGTAAATAATGAAGTAAATTAATGAGATATGATTTATAAATAAAATAATCATGAATTTGTCCACTTGTGCACATATAAAATGGTGACTTTTTTAATTGCTTTTCTGAATGAGTATGCATCGGTGCCAATTCTGCTGATTGTTCTTTTCCTTCATTTCCAAAGACAGCCCTTTTATAACTCCTCATCTTAAGTCCTATAAAACGCTAGGGTTATCCCATGGGCCTGCTTCTATTAAAACTTAAAAGAAAAACTCAAACTTCATTTTACCATCATTAACGATCCAGTAAAATCTCAGCCTCATTTCAAGAATTTTAGCACATAAAAATTGTGAATAATGCTTGTTTTGAAGTTCAGTTTATTTTCAATTACGTTAGCAAATTACAATGGATTATTGTTTTTTATTTGCTTTATTTTATTGGTTTCGATCTATTGCAAGTCCAAACATTATTGGATATATTTGGGCCTAAGCCCTTTTCATACATTAGGAAATGAGTTATAATAATAGTTGTGCCACAGGCAGAGGATGGCACAGATTAGGAATCAAAGCCAGATAATTTTTTCTTCTGGCCACGGCTCCAGAAGTCTCAGCCATGCCTATTTCTTCTTGCTTCATTCCAGTAGGGAGTTTCCAATCAAAATAGTAGAGCAAACTTGCAAGCAAAAGTCCCACATTTGCTATACCAAATGTTATACCAGGACAAATTCTTCTTCCAGCACCAAATGGAATGAATTCGAAATTAGTCCCTTTATAATCAATTGTACTATCTAGAAATCTTTCAGGATTAAATGTTTCAGCATCAGTCCAGTGATTTGAATCCCTTCCAATCGCCCACGCATTAATAATCACTTTAGATTTAATGGGCACTTGGTATCCATTAATCTCACATTGCTCTCTAGATTCTCTTGGAACTAATTAAGGAAGAGGAGGGTGTAATCTTAGAGTTTCTTTGATCACCAATTTCAAGTAATGTAATTCTGTAATACCTGCTTCATCAACATATCTTTTTTGATTGAAAACTTGTCTCACTTCTTTTTGTGCCTTCTCCATCACTTTTGGATTTTTTAATATCTCTGACATTGCCCATTCTAAAGTTGTAGCAGAAGTCTCAGTCCCAGCAACAAATACATCCTACAACGTTAATAAACAAAAGTATTACTGTGCAAGTAGCATATGGAATTACACATATGGGTGTTTTGACCATATAAATATCGTCTTAAAATTTAAAAAAATCAAATGATTTTTGAGTATTTAACTATAAAAATAAGATATTATTTTAAAATTAAAAATAAAAAAAATTTGATAGCTATTTTTAAAATGAAGTTTTCAAAACTCTATTTTTATCTAAACATTCCCATATTATATAAAGAAATAGAAAAAGTTGTCACTCATGTGTAGTTTAATTGTTATTTTTTTTTATGCCCTTTAAAGGTTTGAGGAAAGAAGTTTTTGTTTCGAGCCTCCCACCTATGTTTATGATTCTTTTTACACTCACATGTCATTCTCTCATTATATATCTATATATTTCTTTTTGAATATTCAAAAAGAACAAAGTTTAAAAAAACACATTTTATGTACCAACATTTTGGCAACAACTTTTCATATTACTGTTGTAAATTAGATTTTGGGGAAAATATTGATAAATATCATGTGGTTTGTACTTTTAATATTTGGGGTTTGACCTGTGATTATTATCATTAAACACTTTATTAATATTTTAATTAATGGCATTAATATTGCTAACATAACATTTACGCCAGCGCCACCACAGAAAAAAAATAATGAATAATCTATTGATAAAATTTTAATAGGATTTTAAAAATTTAAAACAAAAATTTTAATTGATTTTTATTATATTATTTTATAAATTTAATATTTACAACTAAACCAATTAAATAATATTTTATACTAATTTTTAATAATCAAAATATAAAATTTTTAATTGACAAAATTTCATTCCAACTTTTAATAATTAAATTACAAAATTTTTTGTTGACAGCTAAAAATTTTGTAATATAATTCGTTGTTAACTAAAAATGAATTACATTACTTTTACATTTTATAATAAATAATATAATAAAATAAACTTTTGTAAACTAAAAATTTTATAATTTGATTATTAAAAATTGGTATAAAATACTATTTAATTGGTTTAGTTGTAAATATTAAATTTATAAAGTAATACAATAAAAATTAATTAAAAATTTTATTTTAAATTTTTAAAATCCTATTAAAATTTTATTAACTCAAATTAAATTATCCATTATATTTTTTTTAATTTTTGAGTGGTGCCATATTATCGATGATGTGATGCTACTTAATTTCTGACATGGCGCCATATCATCGATGATGTGGCGCCACTTAATCACTGATATGACGCTACGTGAATGACACATCAATAATATTAACACTATTAATTAAAATGTCACTAAAATATCTAATAATAAAAATCATATATTTTAAATTATCAAAAAAAAGAAAATCACATACCCTAAATGCTAAAAGTGCGAAATCACGTTATAGTTATATGTATTTTCCCTTTAGATTTTTAGTAGTAATTTTTCATGTTGCAGCTGGATGTTAGCTTTTAGCAAAAAAATAATTTTACCGCTAATTCTAGTATTTATTATAGTGTACCCTCTTATATAGCAAAAGAAACATAAGATCTGTTGATCTTGTTGGCTGACACTTACCAGGATAACTGCCTTGATGTTGTTAATTGTTAAAGGGAATTCAAAATCTCCTTGAGTCTGAAGGTTCAAAAGAACATCTACAAGATCATCTGCTTCCTTATTATTAGCAATTTTTCCAACCAAGTTTTTAGCTTTGTGATCTTTGATGATATTATCAAGTATCTTGTCCGCTTCCTTGTGTAACCTTTCCGATCTAGCTTTTATCCCACTAATTATCTGAAACAATTTAGTGGAAGGGAAAACATCGGCAATATCGAAACCTGCAGTAACTTCATTTATTTCCTCAACCAACGGTATAAATGCTTCTTGTTCTTTTCCAATCTTACCAAAGGCTGCCCTTGAAGTCACACAATAAGTGAAAGAAAACAACAACCTAGTAAGGTTGACAATAGACCCTGCACCAGAAGAAATGGTCCTCATAATTTTTAATGCCTCTTTTTCTCTAATTGATCTGAATGATTGCACCCGTTTAGCACTTAATAGCTCTATTGTGCAAATTTTCCTCAGCTGTCTCCAGTACTCTCCATAGGGACAGAGTGCAATGTCTGTAGAATTATAAGTGAGGATATCTCCTGCTAGGAGAAAGGACCTATTGGAAAAAATGATATCATGGGTTTTCATTATTTCTTTTGCAATTTCTGGAGAAGAAATGACAATGGTGGAAATTTCACCAAGTTGAAGATGCATAATAGGTCCATATTTCTTGGCTAAGTCTTGGAGTTTGTGGTGGGGTAGAGAGGCAAGTAAATTGTGAATGTTTCCTATAACGGGTAGTTTCCATGGCCCTGGAGGCAAGGTTTTGGAACTCAGGGCTTTAGCTTTTGATTTCTTCCTAACTATTTTCAATGTCATGTATGTAAAGAAGGGAGAGGCAAGAGTATTGGCAGGGAAGGGAGTTGGAGCACCATTTTCTGTTAATTAGCTAAATTGCATCTTAGTTGAGCTTTTTATTGAGGCTATTGAACCTTCTAAAAATTAAAGTCTCGTCATGTTTAATCAATGAGGATGATCTTACTAATCAGTTAAAAATGGGTTCAATATTTTATTCATAATATGAAAAGGATACAGCAAATTAAAATTGTTCTAAATTAAGAAATGCACCTATTTTCATATTTTAATATTTTCTTTTTCATAAGAGGAAGAAAAATTGAATTTGATTTTTAAATTTGTCTTGTAGCTGTGGATCACATGATGATCACTGCTTATTTGATATGATATTTTTTTTTCTTAATTCAACTAGAATTTAAAATCTTTTAACTCTGGAGACCGCTCTAATATTATTAAACTAAACACATAATGATTAATATAGCAATGTATTGACTATACAATATATGAATTCTGACATACAATACTATTAATTTCACCTGTATAATTATGGGACTTAGTACATTATAAAGCATAAAACTTTATTATTAAATTTATATTTGATATAATAATTTAAAAATAATAAATAAAATTTAAAAAATATAATAATAATTTAATATAATTTTATAATAACCTATAACTAGCTAGGATGATATATTCAGAGAAGGATCGAAGCACGATAAAAATGCAGTGTCCCCCTTAATTTTAAAATATTTTAATATAAAATTATTATTTAATTCCTATAATTTATAAACTATAATTTATAAAATTAATAAATTATTTTTTTTTATTTTGAAAAATTAATTTTTTAGTCCATAATAAAATATTATTTAATTATATATTTTTTAATTTTTTTTATCCTTTAATTTTTAAAATTTTTTAAAATAAATTACTATTAATTATTAAGATTTACTGAAATTAATAAAATAATTTTTTTATTTTAAAAAATTAATTCTTAATTTTTAATTCTTGACATTCCTTCTTAAAATTTTTACATTTTTTATAAATATGAGTCGTACCTTCTCTTTTCAAAAATCATGCGTGCGTGTCCTGTATAAATTACTATGTAAGTATGTATGACTAAACTTCCAAATGAAATATAGCATTCTGTTACTAAAGAAAACAAAAATATGATCTTTATATAATAATGAAACAATCACTCTCTTTGTATTATTGATTATTTCTATAATAAAACAAAAGTTATATATTGCCATTTGTCAAGATGAATTTGATGCTACAACCATCGTGTCCAGCAAATTTTCTTTCGTGTTCCATCTTTTCAAATTTAATCTTGACCCCCTCTGTTACTTCTCTTAATAATACATTATTAAGCCAAAATATATTAAAAAAATTATGAGAAAAATATACATACTCGTAAATATTTTATAATACGAAAATATAAAATGATTGTGCATTTACAAAATTATATTAAATTATTATTTAAAAAAAATCTTTAAACATATATTATCAAGCTAAACTTACTTATAAAATAAATTTTTAAAAAAATATGATAGATGTATATATAGTTTTTAAATATTATTTTAATACAAAAACTGTAAAAATTAAAAACATTTTAAATGAATATAAAAATTAAATAATTGTTAAGAATTAATAACTTTCAAGACATAAAAAATTAATTGTATTATATATATAAAAATAAATTTCATGATTTACGAATCAAAGGTAAAAGAATAACATAACTTAAATTTCTAATAAAATCCATAAAGAGAATAACAAATGCAAACTTTTATATTTTCAATTATTTGTTTGAAATTTTTTTATTTCTTAATGTTCTTGATATTTTAAAAAATTAAGTTAAAGACAAGATATTTCTACTTTAATTAATAAGTGCAACTGTACTATTCTCTTACTTTCAAATTAGTAATATTAGACATTAATCAATCACACTAATAATAAAATATAATAATTGAATCTAATTCAATTTCAATTCATTTCATTCAACTAATAATTTGCTTGGATGGCAATTTTATATCACAACACTCTCTTAATTTCAAAATATATGTTATGATATATATGAATTGAGAATTTTATTCGGTTTAAATACCTAAATTTTAATCCAATAATTTGGATCTCATGTGTGTCCATGTGCATTAATTAATTACAACCTTTTTCTTTTAGAGAAAATAATCATTTTGGTTTGAATGGATCGGCGATATCTATTTATCTCAATATTATTACATGTATATACAAATATTAATTAATACTTATGTTTTGAAAGTTTATTAGAAATGAATAATTCAAACTCGAGTTAGGTCAGTTTATAAAGGAGTAAAAACTTTCTCAATTAATAACTTCATTTGCAGAATGTAAATCCATAATTGTTATTAAAAAAAAATAATTTCAAATCACTTAAATCAATCTGTGATTAGTAAAGAGCTTATATGTTGAATTTTAATATGTATACATAATTTGATAAATTGGGTATTAGTGGAGCCTACACTCCTATTCCAGATTATCCATTCCCCTGCCGAGTTTTTTTTATTTATTTATTTGGTCATTGATATTTTGGGCTCAGCTTATACATCTATTAACTTAATCAGTCGTGAATATAATTTTAAATTTATGGAAGAAACTGTTGATTTGTGTTCATTGTTCAAAAAGTCATGTGCAATGTATTTGGACTAGGACTTTCTCAACTACTTGTTTGTCTATTTCCAAGTGGCCTGCAAGATGTCTTTTTCACCAAGAATTTTGTTGACTTTTCATGTTAATGAAATTTCTCTTTTACGAGGGAAAAAAAATATTTAGGATTAATTAGGGTTGAATCCCATATCACAGTGGTGGTAAGGGAGCGAGCACGGTCGGATATTAAAAAAGATACATGTATCGATCTTTTTCATCAGGACAATCTGGTATATATAAAAAAAAAAAAGTTTTATTGCTAATTATTATTTTGAATTTATGGGTTAGTGTAAATTAGATTTTTTAGTTTACCGATAAAAGAACATTGTACAACTTTAAATGCTATTAGTAATTAAATTATGAAACCATAAATATACAAGATATTTTATTAGATTTAATAAATTTAATATACACTATTAGTGACTAATAAGTTTATTACGGACTGTTTAGTTAGTCAATTAAATATTCTTAATTATTGATTGTTAGTATTACCAATTAAAAAAAATTATGTTATTTAGTTGATTAAATAAAAACTTTAATTATGACAAAATTTCTTTTTAATCGATAAATTTCAGAAATAATTATAAGCTGTTTTTATTTACACCAATCACATATTTAGCAATCGTTTTACCAAACACCCCCTATTACTAATTAATTATTACAAATATCAAATAGTAATTAGTAATAATAAATTACTAATTATATACGTATCTCTTAAATGTCGTAAATATAATTTATAATATATACTATATAATTAAATACTTAATAAATATGACTTTTATAAACTATATAGTTAAATACATAATCAATGTAACTTTTATATGTATTATAAGTTAAACATGTTATATATATAATCAAGGAAAATGTCAAATGTGCCCAACTAAAAACAGAGCCAAAGGTACAATTTTATTAAAAAAATTAAAGCTGTATTATTCAGGTGGCCCCACAGCCGAATAAAATAGGAATCCATATGGCCCCAGTGAGATATGTATCACGCCCAAATCAAAAGGCAAATCTGAAAAGAGTCCACATCTTAAACACATATACATAGCCACAGTATACCAAGGAGTCTCCAGTAACGTGATACTAAAATCCATTGCAGGAGTGAGAGCTCTCGAATTGAAATCTAATTTGACTCAAATTTTACTATATATAAATAAATTGACTGATTTCGAGTTGGAATATAATATGAGTCAAACTTACCACAAAAAACGATAGCCACAGTCGGAAATTCAGTGTGATTAATTGTTATATCAGAGGCAGAGAATGGCAGCGCAGTGAATAGGAATCAAACCCAGTTCATTTTTTCTTCTGACCACAGTGAATAGGAAATCCATGTCCAGTTCTTCTTGCTTCATTCCACTATCGAGTTTCCAATCACAATAGTATAGCAAATTTGCAATTGGAAGCTCCACATTTGCCACACTAAATGATATGCCAGGACACATCCGCCTTCCAGCACCAAATGGGATCAAATCGAAATTAGTCCCTTTGTAATCAATTGTACTATCAGAAATTCTTTCAGGATTAGATCTCTCAGCCTCAATCCAATAATTTTTATTCCTTCCTAATGCCCAACCATTAATAATCACATTAGATTTTCAGGAATTTTATGTCCATTAATCTCACATATACAGCAGATGCATGAATGTTAGGAAGAGATGCTCCTACGTCCAAAAATAAATATAAAAATTTAAAAATAAGCATTATAATAATAAAAAAATTTATTTAAAAAATATAAATAATAAAAAGTACTAAACAAAATATAAATAATAAAAATTACTAAATAAACATATACTTTAATTAGAAATTAACCAAAACATTATTATAATATCATTGAAAAAGAATAAGAAAATTAGAAAAGAAAATGAAGGAAATTGGGAAAAAAATGAAAGAAAATTGGAAAAAATACAGAAAATGATGAAAAAGAGAAAAGTGAAAGAAAATGGGATTAAATAGTATTTTATTTGGGATTAAAGAATTAATTTTTCAAAATAGTAAGATTATTTTATTAATTTTAATAAATTTCAGGGATTAAATAATAATTTATTTTAAAAATTTTAAAAATTAAGAAGGTAAAAAAATGTGAAAGGAAAAGGAAAGTACTTTATTAGAGACCAGAGAATTAATTTTTCAAATTAAAAAGATATTTTTATTAATTTTAACAAATCTTAAGGACTAAATAATAATTTATCTTAAAAAAATTAAAAAATCAAGGAGGCAAGTGGTAGGGATGAGAAAAAACTAAAAATAAAATATAACCGAACCTAGTTTGGTCGGTTCGGTTTAGTTCAATTCAAATTTTAATTTGATTAATTTTTAAAATTTAATTCGGTTCGGTTAGGTTTTTTTCAAAAGAAAATCGAAATAACCGAACCAACCAAAATATATAAATATATATTATATTTATATATTTATTTATTTAAAAATATATATTTTTAATAATTTTATATTTATTTTATTTAAAAAATAAATAACTAAATCAAAATATATCGATTTAGTTTGATTAAATTTGATTTGCTTTCAAATTTAATTCGATTTGATTTTTAAAAATTATAGTTCAATTTATTTAATTTTTAAAAAATTCTATTTGATTCAAACCAAACCAACTATTTACGCATTCCCAGCAGTTGGTCCCCTTACCTTAACATAGATCCTTCTATGCTCATAGTTTTCTCCAGCTTTTGAAAAGAAGAAAAGGCAGAGGAGCAGGGAATTAGGGGGACAAGCAGGAGCCTTAACCCCAAATCACTTGAAATGTTATATTACTCTTATATAATTAGTATAATTTTTATTAGTCTTTTTAAATTTCTAATTTGTGCCCCTTAAAATTTAATATTTATAAATAATTTAAAATGTTAAAATTATTTAATTAATGTTGATCTTATAAATATCAAAAATTAATTAATTAATTAAAAAGTGTAAGTTTATGAAAAAATATATTTAGTTATTATTATTTGAAATAAAAATTATTGGAAAATTAAAAAATATATATTTTTTAATTTTTTTGTTCTCTTATTAATTTTGATCCTTAATATCGTAGTGTCTCAAACTGTCACTGTCGTTCAATTCCTCCCTCTACAAACTCGATTTTCAATTTTATTTTTAGGTTCAGTACTTGATTTCAAATTCTCTCTCTTTTGGTGTTTAGTGAGCAAAAGAACTTTCTGTTGTTCCTTAATTGGTTAACTTTAAAGGACAATTTGAAGGTTTTTGTCATCTAATAGCAATGCTGTTTAGTTCCTGAAATTTATAAATTTTGCTTAAAAGATTTGTTAATTGAATTGCAGTACTAGTTCCTAATTAATGGTTTGGAAAAGTTTTGATGTCACATGGAGTGATCAAGAGAAACTCCAATGTCAGAATTAGATTGACCAACATCTGGTATTAATTTTTCTGCTCCAGATTTTTGCTTTATTTGCTTGTCCACTTTTTAGTTGCTTAATAATAATAATATATGGTTATGATCTTTATGGAATTGGGTTTCTGTGTTCTGGAACCTAATGACTGAATTAAGTAGGGTGTATGTTATTTGTTGCTCCTTTCTTGATACGATAGTACCCTGATATATCAATGCCGTTAAAATGTGTGAACATAATATTTCTGTTTGATGGATGAATTTTTATGGACTGATTGGTAGTCATATTCACTTCCTCTGCCTTGTTTTTCAACTGAGGTGATGATGTTCCTTTTATGGAGGCGGCTGTTGTTGCAGAGATCTATTTACTTCCCTGTTACTGGTAAATGAGAAAAATCCACATCTTAGTAGGAGTTGCATAGCTTTAGCTCATTTCGTGGACATTTTCATTTAGTTCACAATAATTAACGGTACTGGTCTTTTTGTTCTTTGCTAGCTAGAGTCCAAGATGTACCCAGAATTAGCTATAAGTAATTCATGTCCAGATGTACTGATATACCTGGGATTAGCTTTAACTCTTTAATTTATTTTTTTATTTTTTTTCATGTCCTTAGCTTATGGCAACAATTTTTATACTTGTGGAAGCAAGAATATTTGCTTGCAATTCCAGTATTTTTTGTAGTGACTAGTGAAGACCAAAAATGGACTTAGTATGTTGCACGAAGATTAGTCCATTACACCGCCTTACTATAAAGAACTCCAAAGTTTAGATGATGAACATGAGTTAGCAACAGTTGCAATAGAATTTTATTGGCATGAGATAACTGATTTTGTATGTTTCCTATTATAGGTAGCTTCCATGTCCCTGGAGGTAAATTTGGAGCCGAGTTGTTGGTTTTTTATTTCTTCCATACCATTAATAACATAACGATGAAGATAAAGAAAGGCAAAAGGACAGGAAGGGAGAGGGATTGGAGCTCCATTTTGTGTTCATTGATGAAATTTGTACTTAAATATCCAGTTTTACTGAGGTTATGGAGCTTTCTCATTTGACTTGTGGATTTGTCTTCTTGTTTGATGAGATCTCAATACAACAATTTTTCATTAATTATTTGGATTCGACAAGTTATACAGTGACATAATGCTTGCTAATTGATGTGACATGATGTATTTTTTTAGTATTGGAAGCAACCTAATTACACTGGTACTGGTGAAAAATAAAGTAAAATGAATCATATATGGATTAAATTTCTCTGCTTTCTGGACCTGATATTATATAATAGCAACCAAATATGGACTGCATTTATATTATATTATGCTAACAGGTGGACTTTGTTTAATTAGACTGATGCATATCAGGCTTGTTTTGATTGAGACAAGTTTTCACCTAATATGCATGAAATGTTTTCACCATATGTAGATTAGACTAAAGACAAGAAATCAAGTTAATAAACAGCATTTATTTCAAGAGTTTCAACATGTTAAACATACATATCAATTGTCTTAGTTGCTTGATTCAACAGACTTAGCTGAAGATGGTCTCCATGGGATGGGGATCAAGTGTAGATCATTTTTTCTTCTAACCGCAGCGCCAAAAGCCTCGATCATATCTAAATTTTCTGCCTTCAATCCACCAGGAAATTTCCAATCAAAATGGAATAGAAGTTGTGCAAGTGGAAGCTCAACGTTAGCCATTCCAAATAATAGGCCAGGACACATCCTCCTTCCAGCACCAAATGGGATAAATTCAAAATTGATCCCTTTGTAATCAATTGGACTATCAAGAAATCTTTCTGGATAGAAAGTCTCAGCTTTAGTCCAGTGATTTGGATCCCTTCCTATCGCCCATGCATTAACAATAACTTTGGATTTGGCTGGTATCTCATACCCATTAATTTCACAACTCTCTCTACATTCTCTTGGAAGTAGCAGAGGACCAGGAGGGTGTAATCTCAAAGTTTCTTTGATGATTAATTTCAAGTACTTCAATTCTTGAAGATCTGTTTCATCGGCATTTCCCTTTTTATCAAACACCTTCCTTACCTCTTCTTGTGCCTTCTCCATCACTCTTGGATTCTTCAAACATTCAGATATTGCCCATTCTACTACTGTTGATGATGTCTCACTGCCAGCAATGAAAATGTCCTGAAATATAATTAAAACAAACTGTTACTAAAATTTCCTGATACAGTTCCTACTTCTTAATATACACTAACCATAATAACTGCTTTGATGTTGTCAGTTGTCAATGGAAATTCAAGATTTCCATGTTCCTGAAGCCTCAAAAGAACATCAACAAGATCAACTTCTTCAAAATCGTGGCCAATCTTTTCTGCATTTTCTCTATGCTCATCAATGATGTTTCCAATCATCCTGTCAGCTTCTTTGTGCAGCTTAACAAGTCTTGACCTCATTCCACTAATCAAATGGAGGAATTTAAATGAAGGGAATAAATCTGCAAGACTAAATCCCCCTGCTACCTTTGAGATTTCCTCAACAAGTGGTATAAATTCTTCTTGATCTTTACATTTCTCACCAAAAGTAGCCCGAGCAGCAATCGCATAAGTTAATGAAAACAACTTTTTGCTAAAATTAAAGGACTTTCCTGAAGAAGAACGAATTGTTCTAATCAAATTCAATACTTCCTCTTCTCTAATAGACCTAAATGATTGAACACGTTTTGCGCTTAGCAATTCCAATATGCAGATTTTTCTTAGCTGTCTCCAGTAATCTCCATATGGTGAAAAGGCAATATTGGTGAAATTATAAAAAATAACACTAATAGCTAAAAGAAAAGGCCTTTGTGCAAAGACTATATCATGAGTCTTCATCACTTCTTTCGCAGCTTCTGGCGAAGAAATGACTATGTTAGAAACTTCACCAAGCTGAAGATGCATAATGCTTCCATGTTTCTTTGCCAATTCTCTGAGACAATGATGGGGTGGAGAGCCAACAAGTTGGTGTATGTTTCCAATGATAGGTAGCTTTCTTGGTCCTGGAGGTAAATTTGGATTTGAGTTTTGGGTTCTTGATTTCTTCCACATCATTAACACCAGGATAAAGACAGGTAAAAGGACAGGAAGGGAAAGGAATTGGAGCTCCATTTTGTATTCACTGTTGAAATTTGTACTTCAGTATCCAGTTTTATTGAGGTTATGAAGCTTTGCTGTTTGACTTGTAGATTTGTCTTTTTGTTTGCTGAGATCTCAATACTACAATTTTTCATTAATTATTTGGATTCTGCAATCTATAATGACATATTGTCTTGCTAATTGATATGACATGATGCATTTTTCTAGAAGCAACGTTTAATTATACAAGTATGTTGACATGTTGAATCTCTTGAAATGAGAAATTGCTGTTAGTTAACTAACTTTCTTGTCATTAATCTGATCTAAAGATTTTTAAAGACCATTAATAAGAAAGAAAGCAATGAAATAGAGTAAACTAGGCTTGCCCACCTAATCATCTGATACAATCATAAATATAATCAAAAGAGTCATCTTAGATGAAAACTTGTATTAATTAAATTATACTCAATTACAGCAAAAACTTATCTTTTTTTGGAGAGGCTTTCCTAGTTAACAACTAGCCTACCTAACATTTAGACAAGTTTCCTGAATTTGTTGCTCCATAGATGGAGAGTCGTTCCTTTTGTAACTGAACACAAAATATCAAAAACACAACTCCTCAAAATCTGAGTGTTGATATGACCATAGGCTACAACAGGCTTGGGCTTCATTTCTTTTGTTATTATGGGCCGGCCTTCCTTCCTTTGGGCTTTGGCCTTTCCCTTGTGCACTCCATGGACTCTCTTTTTATCACCATAAAAATGAAGAAAAGGAAAGCGAGTAATATTGGAAAGGAAAGGAATTGATGTAAATCCATGATTAAAATGAAGATGTAACAGTAGAGGCTTATAGTTCTCATGTCATTTTGTAGTGATGAGAGGTCAACCAATGATGAAATATGTATAAGATAATGCATTAAAGTTTAACTTTTGCCTACAAATATTTAAAACTCTATTCAGAAAGGGAAAAAAAAAATTCCTTCACAATTAGATTGAGAATCTATTATTTCTGTTGTTTAAATTCATTAATCTTTAATCAATCTCAAACTAATTTAATTATCTAGATTGAGCTTTAACTATTTTAATTAGTCAAAGCCATGCTTATAATATTTATAAATTACAAATCAAAGGGAGAAATGAAAAAGAAAAAAACAAAAAGGTGGTATTCAAATTTTTTAACCATTGACTCAGCTTAATGACCTAATTTTAAGCAGAGACCTTGGATTCAAAGATTATTCAGTAAAAAGGATTATTTATTGAATTCAATATAGCAACTAATTTTAATTTTAATTTTTTAATTATATTAATTAAGAAAAAAAAAAAGATTAATATTTAGCTTGTACTGAAGGTTTGATAGTCCAAAGCTCCAAGCTAAATTGTTTTTGATTTTTCCATCTTTAATTTCTTTCAACTTACTAAGAAATATGGATGCGTAAGGGAGCCATGACCAAACCTTCACTTGAATATAATTAATTAAATTATCTCAATAGTTATTATTAGTGGTATATAATTAAGTGGGATGTATAATTGATAATTAATTAAATTATCTCAATAGTTATTATGTTATTTTGTTATGAATTATTAGTCGTTACAAGAGACATAACATACAATGTTAACCCACAATATTTATCAATATTGAAGAAAAAAAATTGGAATTTAAATATTAAGGAAAACATTGATTTTCCTTAATATTTACGAACTTCCAAGTAGTTATTTCAAAGAACAGATAGAAACTTAAATCGAAAACTATTAATTTATATAAAAAAAATTGTTAGCAAATAATAATAAAAGAATAAATAAATTGCAAAATGAAATTATTACTTTAGAAAAACTCCATTTATATATTCCACACAATAAAACTCATAGTTTTTGTATGAAACAGAGATAAACTCATATATATACATAAAATGAATTGTGACTTGAAAATTTACATGCAAAAACAATCTATAGAAATTAGAAAGAATGTTAACAGAAAGGGACTCTGATAACGAAACATGTTAAATCACCAAACCTGCAAATAGCAAATAAACCAAAATAACGAGCCGGGCAACTATATGTTTTGACCTGCGAAGAAATTTATTAGTTTTTAGAAACATAATTTGGGTAATTTGGAAAAAGAACGAGTTATTTTATTATATTTTTTGTTGTAACACTTCAATTTAGAAATAATGGAAAGTTATTAAAATATTATTGAGAAAGAAAATAAAAAAAATTAGGTGAGAAAATAAAGGAAAATATGAAAGAAAATTAGACTAGATAAAAATTATTAGGACTAAATAGTTAATTTTTTTTAAATAAAATAAATATTTAATTAATTTTATTAAAATTTAGAGACTAAATAATAATTTATTCTAAAAAAATTTTGAATAAAATAATTATTTTATTAATTTTGTCAAATTTCATAAATTAAATAATAATTTATCTTAAAAAAAAATTCAAAAATCAAGGGCACGAACCCTTATACTTGTCTAAATCCGCCCATGGTGATGAGCATAGCTACACCATTATGTAGTGATTTAAAATAGCAAGTCAATTTGTTTTATATGATATCAATAGTATTAACTATGCTATCATATCACAATTACAAAATCACTTAAATCCAAGAAAGAAAAATGACAAAAAATAGTTCAACAATCTGCATATAAACATGAAAACATCATTGACTCTTTAATTCTCCTCATCCAGTATACTCTATAAGAGACCGAGAGTGAGTGCAAAAAATGGAGCAGTGGCTGAGTTAAAGTTTTTTTTTTTTAATTTTCTTCTTGGCCTTTTTGTTATGAAATATAATTGTGAAGAACATGTCCAACTATAAATAATTTTTAGTTGTGACATTTTTTTAAATTTTAAATTAATATTAAGTTAAAAAATGTAGTTGTATATAAAATAAAATAATATATATATAATCGGTTTGGTTCGATTTAAAATTAAAAAAAAATTTAAATTATAAATTAAATCAAATTTTCGATTTATTTTATTTTTAAATCAAACTAAATTAAGAAATCATTGATTTCAATTTAATTTAATTGATTTAGTTTGATTTAATTGATTAGATCGGTTTGGCTTTCATCCCTATTTATTATAATCACCACACCTAAAAAATAAATAAATTAAATGAGGGGCCGAAATAAAATGTGAGGTTATTCCTAATCCTTTAAATTCTTCTCACACACCCTCTCCATTCTAAGTTGATTGACATTAAATTTTTCCTTGAAATGTTGATTTTAACCATTTGTATTATAAATAAATTTTAACTATTTTATACATAATAAGTATAAAAAAAAAACATCTTATAAATTTTGTCTATTTTTGTTAGTAAATTATTTAAAATAATAAAAGATAGTTGTTAAAAAAATAAATTCTTTTATAATAATTTAAAAAATAAAAATAATAATTTAGATTTATATAAAATTTATTTTTGGCATAAATTATATTAAATTTGTAGATAAATTTTAATTTATATATCTTTTAAATTCTTTTATAATAATTTAAAAAATAAAAATAATAATTTAGATTTATATAAAATTTATTTTTGGCTTAAATTATATTAAATTTGTAGATAAATTTTAATTTATATATCTTTTATTTCTTTCAATTAAAAATTTATCTTTTTTATATTTTTAAAATTAAAAGAAAAAATATTTATCATAAAATAATATATGTGACTCAATAAATAATAAATATTTTTAAAAAATCAAAACATTTCCATGTAAAATAAAATTAATTATTTTATAATATAACTAAAATATAAAATTTATCATAAAAATATAAACATGTATAAAAATATTTAAAAAATTTTATAATATAATTTTTTTTAAGTAGAAAGTATAGCATAAATACTTTTTTAAATTACTAATAAAACAAATATATTATTTTTTGTTTTAACTTTTATTACTTGAACAACTACTATTTTTAAAATCTTATAAGATTATAATATAAATTGTGGGTTTCAATCACATATATCATAGAAAGTAATTTTTTTGGAAAAAAAAATAATTAAAAGGAAAAAAGTTAAAATTTACTTATAAGATAAAGAGTCAAAATTGATTTTTTTTTATCAATTAATAAAAAAAACAGATATTTTAAGAAAAATTAATCTCAGTAAACTTGTAATTGAATATTAAAAACACTAATAAAAAAGATAGTTGAAGTATGATAAACATTTGGAGGATTGTGAACTGTCCCACCTTAAAATAAAACTCTTATGAAAAAGTTAATTCTTCGACGTAAATTTCTTATATTGGAATTTTTAAAACCTATTTTTATGAATACTGGAGATTGACATTAATTTTACTCTAATTAAATTACTAAACATATAAAATATTTTTGAGCAATTTTAAATTAATTTTTTTTTAATTTGAAAAATTTAATATTATTATAATTCAAATTTAGCTTAACTAAAATTCTTGATCCACTTGATAAGATAGAACTGAATTATCACCTCATTATTTTAAGTTGATTGTTCAATTCTTTAATTAATTAATAAAAAAATAATTAATATTTTTATTAAATTATAAATAAACTAATAGAAACTGATAACTAGATTTTATCTGCACCAAACCTAAGCAGTCTTTTCACTACTTGTTAGTATTAATTTTTTTTATAACCTTGCCTTTTCAACTTCTACTTTTTCCTTTCTTTTTTTTCTATCTTTATTTTTTTTTAATAACATAGGAAGATAATTATGTAACGACATTGCTATTTTTGTAATTTATATTGCTATTATCACAATTTAATAAATTTATTTTATTTTATTAATTAATTATAATAGTAATAATATAAACGGTGAAAATAATAATATTTTTATATAATGTATGATTATATAGATATTATTGGCTTCAAATTAATTAAAATTTTGCATTTTTAATATCCAATGCAATGAAATTAAATAATATCATAAATTAATTGCTACACGTCAAATTATAAATGAAGAACATGTCCAACAATAATATTAATTAAATAAATATAATTGTGAAATAAATAATATATAAGATAAGTTAATGAACAACGGTGGCATATATGCATGAAGCCATTTTAGGAAAAATATCAAAAATCGAATAAATATATAGAAGTTTTTGGTTACAGTTGGTGCAAGAAAAGATAAAATTAATAAAATAACCCTTTCATCAATGGGATTTTCACCAAACTCTTCACCTAAAACTCTTGCTTTGCTTATTTATTCACATTAAATTTTTTATATTAAAAAAAATAGTTTTTGTAAATTCTAATTTTGAAATAATTTTATTGTCTAATAGAAAATTTTATTATTTGATATTTTAATGTGTATGAAAATTAATTTTATGATATAATTTAATTTTATTGCATTAGATATTAGACATATATATTTTTAATTAATTTGAAGCCAATCATTTTTTTTATTAATCTATATATTATATATTACATAATTATCTTTATATGTTATTGAAAAAAATAAAAAAAAAAAAGAAGAAAAGAACATAAAATGAAAAAAAAGTAGAAGTTGAATAAGCAACGTTATCAACAAAAATTAATATTAATAAGCTGTAAAAAAATAATTCAAATTTTTTATTTTATTTAATATCTTATCTCATATTTTATATTTTTTTTATATATTATATTATTTTTTAATATATTTTATCAGTTAATATTTTTTTATAAATAACGTTATATAAAAAAAAAAAAAAAGAAATGGAACATCATATAAAATGAATTAAAAAAAAGATGACTTGAATTTGGTGTAAATAAAATCTAATTATTATTCTCCATTAATTCATTTATAATTTAATAAAAATATTAAATATTTTTTTTCTATTGGCAAATCAAAGGACTGGATTGCCAACTAAAAATAATGAGGTGGCAATCCAATCATACCTGGGATCCAATCCAGGTGCATTTGCCAACTCTACATATATAAACAATCTAAAGGCACTTGGTGCAAATAAGCTCATAATTCAACCTTATGGAGCTGCCAACCTTTCCTTCCATCTTTGACTTTCTTCTCTTCCTCTTCACACTAATAATAACCAAACTATTAAAAACAGAAAACAAGAAGAAGAATCTGCCACCAGGGCCATGGAAACTACCCATTATAGGAAATATACACCAGCTTTTAGGCTCATCACTACCTCACCATTCACTCACAAACTTGGCCAAGAAATATGGACCCTTAATGCAACTTCAACTAGGTGAAGTCCCCATTGTTGTTATTTCCTCAGCAGAAGCTGCAAAAGAGGTCATGAAAACCCATGATATAACATTTGCTCAAAGACCTTCTGTTCTTGCTACTTCAATTACTTATAATTCTTCGGGCATTGTCTTTTTACTTATAATTCTTCGGGCATTGTCTTTTCTCCATATGGTAGTGATTGGAGGATGCTTCAAAAACTTTGCACAGCCGAACTTTTCAGCCCAAAAAGAGTCCAATCTTTTCGGTCAATAAGGGAAGAAGAAGTCACAATCTCATCAAAACAATTTCTCTTGCTGGAAATTCTCCGATCAATTCAGTAATAAGATTTTCCTGGTCATAAACAGTATAATTTCACGAGCTAGCTGCAATTGGAAAAAAATGTAAATACCAAGAAGAATTTGTTTCGACTATTACACAATTTTTAAGTCTGGCTTCTGGTTTTAGTATTGCAGAAATGTACCCTTCAATCAAAATGCTTGAATTGATTAGTGGATTGAGGCCTAAAATTGAGAAATTGCACAAACAATTTGATAGGATAATTGAGAATATTATTGATGAGCATAAAAGTGAATTGGTTAGGAGTGGTGGTGAAGTAGAAGAAGATCTTATTCATGTTCTTTTAAAGATTCAAGAACATGGTGATCTTGAATTTCCTTTATCTGAAGACAATGTTAAAGCAATAATCCTGGTAGGTTTTTTTTTTTTCTTTATGTGTATTATAATTACTAAATTTTTTAAGATGATCCCACTATAACTATTGAAATGTCACTTGACCCATTTAAATATTTTTAGAACTCCTAAAATATTTATAAATATTATGTTTTGCTCCCACTAAAATATATACCATGACCTACATGATTTGTTAATATGTCCAGTAAGTTACTTATCTTTTAAGTTTTTACTCTAAAGTTTCTAATATATAAGAATTTGCTCCAAACATTTTACGATTTAATAATTATCCACATGCAGGATGTGTTTGCTGCTGGGGGTGAGACTTCAGCTTCAACAGTAGAGTGGGCAATGTTTGCAGTATTGAAGAATCCAAACTTAATGAAAAAGACACAGAGGAGGTAAGAAGTATCTTTAGCCAAAAAGGGACAGTAGATGAAACAATATTACATGAGCTTTTATTCTTAAAATCAGTAATAAAAGAAACTCTTAGTCTACACCCTCCTGTATCTTTAATACCAAGAGAATGTTCCACTAATTGTGAGATTAATGGATATCATATACTTCCCAAAACTAAGATCCTTATTAACACATGGGCTATTGGTCGAGACCCAAAATACTGGAATGAAGCTGAGAAAGATTTATTAATAGTTCAATAGATTATAAAGGAATGGATTTTGAATATCTTCCTTTCGGTTCTGGAAGAAGGATATGTCCAGGAATATTATTGGGTTTAGCTGATGTTGAGTTACCACTTGCACAATTATTGTATCATTTTGATTGGGAGATTCCAAATGATTTGAAGAATAAAGAGTTTGATATGGCTGAAGCCAGTGGCCTAACAATAAGCAAAAAGAAAAATTTATATTTAATCCACATTCCCTATCATCCTTCATCTCTTGACAAGTAAGGCTAGAAAAAGAACGTAAATAGAGATGGAATGAAGGGTCTGTAGTTAAGAGACTTACCTCTTTGTGTAACTCATTCAATAAATAAAGAAAATGTAAGATAAAAAATTAAATTATTGGATATTAATATAAATATTATGTAAATAAATATATGCATTTAAGTTAAATTTAGTATGATATAATGTAATTAATGAACTATATTGTAGAATGGATCAATGCAATGTAAATTCAGAATGTAATGTAATATAATGAATATTATATTCTTTTGATTGGGGTATGAATGAAATATAGTGTAAAATGATTAAAATAATTAGTTATTTTTGCATTAGTTATTTTATAATTATCAAAATTAATATATTAATTTATTTTTTTTTATTGTGGTTATTTAAGTTAATTAATTATACGGAAATTAGTATGGTAAAGAAATGGTAAGTATTGATTAAGAATTTATTGAATTTTATTAGTTTTAAGTTAAATAATTTTACTTGTATAAAAAAAGTAAAGAGTTAAATATAATTAATTGTAAAAATATCATTAAAAAGATTTGTAAAAAAAAAAGTCATTAAAAAAATTATTATAAAAAAACAAGTATTAAAAAATTGTTTATTCTTCTAATTTTATTCCCCGACTTGTCAATAAGGCAGCTGATGCTTTAGCTCACTGCCATTCTTTAGCTCTTGATAAGATGGAGGATGCCCCTCTTTTGTTAACTGATGTTTCAAATTTGGTTCCTTGATGAAAGGTTCGGATTACATTCTCAAAAAAGAAAATCATAGACTAGTGCTATCCCACTAGGAATCTTTCCTACATTTTCCTTGTGCCCACCAACAATGTGGGCTTGAAGATGCTGAAATGGCTATGCAATTTGCCTATAGGATTTGGGCCTGAAGTTTATAATGTTTTAAAAAAATGGATTAATGGTGAATCAAGATCTCCACCTGTCTATTCCATTTGTATTAGACTAACCTAGTAAATACCAATTATATATCAATTTATTAAAAAAAAAAAAGAGATCAAATCCCACATTGCCATTAACAAGTCTAGTTATTAGTAAACATCAAATGTGTTTTCATTTAAAAACTTTGGAAAAGATTTAATTACAGTTACACCAAATGGATACAAACTTATGATTTGTTCCTTTTCTTGCCTTCCATTTTGTTGTTCCATTCATTCAGATATTTCAATGCAATACAACCACATTCACGTAACATATCAAGTTCACTTTCTGATATAAAAGCAAATCATTCACATTCAAATTATGAGATTGGCTCGGGAAAAAGATTATCTTCTTCCTGCATTTCTATATTTTTTTATATCTATTTCCAATTCAAA
Source organism: Aleurites moluccanus (assembly GCA_948193065.1). Taxonomy (NCBI): domain Eukaryota; kingdom Viridiplantae; phylum Streptophyta; class Magnoliopsida; order Malpighiales; family Euphorbiaceae; genus Aleurites; species Aleurites moluccanus. The sequence goes on along the minus strand of CANXYC010328875.1, from coordinate 4,767 downwards.
GTATCAAGAACATTAAAAAAGAAAAAGAAAAGTGAAAAACAATGAGAAGGAAAATAGAAATTCCATAAAGAACTGCAGAGAACTGTGAAGAGTTTATCAGTCAAGAAGCAATCATCTAGATTTAAACATGTTTGTTGAACTTTGAATATTGTTCTGTTGTAGATTCTCTTCCTGCATTGTTTCTTTTTTTATTTTGCGCTAAAGCATATTTCCTTATTTGGGTTCATATAAATTTTAAAATCAAACATGAAAATTCACTTAAAAAGTTTAAAGAACTGAAAGGACAAACATAATGCATAGCACATCACTACGCTAAGACTTTTGTCTTGATGTGAACAGCTTTTCTTTTCTTTTTCTGCTTTTTCAAGCCAACAGACCAATTTTGTTTAGGTAAAGATCACATTTGCTTATCTTTTGCTCATTAAAGACCAATTAATGCACTTGCATTGAAATTTAAAATGCTTTGATTCCAGCACCAACCTTACAGAATTGTTTTATCTTGCTATTTTATTTAAAGATATCATCATATCTACATATAGATGTAGATTCATCTCAATCAGAGGGCAACCGTACTTTAAAATGATGCCTAAACCCAAGAAACACTTGCAGCAAAATATAAGTGGCTACTGGCTAGCAGGTAGCAGCCAAAGGACTTGAAGATAAATTAGATGATGAGTTTTTTTTGCTACAAACCATCACGATACCATCTGTTTGAACAATAAACAATAAAAAAGATTTGCATATCTTGGTGGTAAAAATTGGCACAAAGCATTATCAATCAAACCCCATAAAATTGGAGGAAATTGAGTGACAATAGCATAATTTGATTTGATTCATACTTGCAACACACGAGTGACATGATCTTAGACTCTCAGTAGAATTTGCTCAAAGGAAAAAAGCAAATACATATATCAGAATGTAAGATTAGGACAACGCCTGCCAAGATTAGAACAGAGCCTGCTCTGTTTGTTCTGTTTGCTAGTAGGAGAACTTCTGTTCTCACTTACAACCGAAAGAAAAACTCTCCAAATCCCACATGCGAACCAAAAATTTTCTAACTAAAAGAACCGTCTAAATTACATAATCAGACCATTCATTTATGTGTGAAGTATGGTCCATGGTAAAACTAGGAATCTTATCAAGCTTAATTGGGTTCTCTTTTCCTCCAACTAACTTAGCTGGGTTACCAACTGCAGTAGTTCTTGGTGGCACATCCTTCAAAACAACTGAACCAGCCCCAATTTTAGCCCCATCACCAATACTAATGTTACCCAAAATACAAGTCCCTGCCCCAATCAAAACCCCATCACCAATCTTTGGATGTCTATCTCCAGAAACCTTCCCTGTACCACCTAAAGTCACATTATGCAAGATTGATACATTGTTCCCAATCACTGCTGTTTCTCCAACAACAACTCCTGTGGCATGATCAAGTAAAATCCCCTGTCCAATTTTTGCTCCTGGATGAATATCAATTGCAAATGCCTCAGATACTCTGTTTTGTATCAATAGAGCTAAAACTTTTCTCCCTTGTGTCCACAATTTATGTGCTATTCTATGAGCTTGACATGCCAAAAATCCTTTGAAATTCAAGAAACAGTGCACATAACTTATGCAAGCTGGGTCTCTTTCTTTAACAGCTCTCAAATCTTCCTTCACAGCACTAATTATATCTTGATTCTCATCAAGAACCCCAATAAAAATATCAAACAGAGTACTACTAGGAAGGCTAAAATTACTTAGCTTTATTGAGAGATGATTTGCCAATGCTCTTTCTAGTGATTTCTGGGAACAAATAGAGGTGAAGTAGTAGCTCGACAGAATTGGTTCTTGCTCAACATCTAATCTGGCTTCTTCGTGCATTTTCAGCCATGGATCTTCTTTAACCGGGCTTTCCAGACCAAGATCTTCTACAATTGAACGCGAGTGCATGGTTTTTATTTGATTCTTGCTAAGAGGTATGCAGGAAACATGATCAGAGAAACTGGGTCTACAAAATTTGACATAGTTGTAAGCATGATCATCAGTTTGAGACGTGTTTGGATCGCGAGAAAGTTGAGAGGTATCTGTTCTAGGAGTGCCAACACAAGCAGCCATGGAACTATTTTCTAAATGCTTGGATAGAAGTACAACAGGTGAAGTAGAAGAAGAAGAAAAAGAAGGTCGTGGAGATAAGAAATGTTTGCTGAGAGATAAAGGAGGAAAAAAGGCCTTATATAGAGAAGGTGCTGTGACCAGAACTTTCATGGGAAATGAGATTTTCTTGGGAAAGTTTTTATATTTAGTGTATAATGTAAGAAATAAATAAAAAAAAGAAAAGAAAAGAAATGGTTTTATTCACGGAATTGGATTCGTGTGGAGCTTCACCATTGAGAGACAACTCTCAATTTATAAAGAACAAAAGCTGCCTTGTCAAAGTTTTGGTGTTCAACTTCACACAATATTTCCTCATAAAAAATTAAATAGAAATATTTTATTTTATTTTATTTAAATATCATATGATTATATTTTACACACGCCTATAAATACACCAAATTGTTTATCTACCACAAAAGCTATGTTTATCTACCACAAAAGCTATGATAATTAATATACACATCATCATTGGTACTTTTCCTACCACAAACTATAGCCTCAAGGCCTTATCCCATAACTTGTTCTTAAATTTTTCTCATTGACTCGTAAAAAAAAATAAAATTAAGAATTGATTTTTAATATGAAAATTCAGCCTGATTCACTCTCATTGATTCATACAAAAAAAAAAAAAAAAAATTGGCTCTTAATATGAATCAAAAGATCTATACAACTCTTTTTTTTTTCTGGAAACTTGCTAAAACTCTAACTAATTGGGGACTACCTTGCAACTCTTTTAGTTTTTATTTTTATTTTTTGAGGCAGTCTTTTAATTTTGAGGTTAATTAGCAAATAACACATTTATTGATATTGTTGAACGAATTTGGTAATGGACAAGCAAGGAATTTTGTTGGATACTTTTAAGTATAGAAAATCCAACAAACATTACAAGAATATATCAAAACATCAATGAAATTTATCAATAGATTAAATTTACATGGCATGTTAATTCATTAAATTTTATCAGTAAATATTGACAGAAAATTTTTCGAGAAGAAATTTGTCGATAATATTAAGCGTAAAAAATTAATGTATTATTTTGTCACTTAATATTGATAAAAAATTTATCAACGAAATTATTTTATAGGTAATTTTATATGATAAAGTTTTTTGCCAAAATTTAAAATTTCAAAAAAGTGGCAAAATGAAAAAAATTATTCACAGAATATAAAATTTTATCAATTGAATTTCAATTAGTAAACTTTAAACAGTAATTTTTTTTGTTAAAATTTAAAATTTTAAAAGCCACATAATCGAAAAAATTACCACATAATCGATAATTTTTAACTGGTAAAATTTTTACCAAAAATTTAAAATTTCAAAAAAAAAAATGCTAAAATGAAAAAATTACACACGAAATTTAATAATTTATCAATGGAAATTTTGTCAATAAATTTTACGTGAAATACTTTACAACTCACTTATTTATCATTTTTCTTTCATCTTTTTTCTTCTTCTTCTTCTTCTTTTTCTTCTTTTTTTTTTTCTTCTTCTTGCTTCTTCTTCTTCTTCTTTCTTTGTTTTCTCTCTCTCTTTTCTTCTCCTTCTTCTTCTTTTTCTTCTTCTATTTTTTCTTTATTTTTTCTTTTCTTTATTTTTAATTTAGTTTAAACTACTATTAATATTATTTTATTTTATTTTTTCTTCTCCATCTCCTTATTTTTCTTCTTCTATTTTTTTTAAGGTTTAAAAAAAAAGAATTTTAGTAAATAAATTAGTTTGACTAGTAATTTAATTTTAAATTAATAATTTTATGTTAAATTAGTAGTTTAAATTATTTAGTTAAACTAGTAATTTTATTAGTTTAAATTACTATTTATATTAATTATTAACTTTTAATTTTAATATTAGTTGCTTTTAATTTGAATTTAATTTTTAAAAAATTTAAATTAAACATATCGACAAATTATCAATAAAAATTTTAAATATTAAAAAATATTAAGTTATAATTATCAATGAATTTTTAAAATTAAAAAATTAAAAATCATTTTACCTACATAATGTTTAAAATTTTGAATATTTTTAATAAATTCACTAACTTTTTTCATGCAAAATTTTTCGTTGCTATTTTTACTAACACAACAAAATACCGATATAATTTTTGTCGGTAACTTACCAACAAGCTTTTTACCAATAAAATTTCTTTTTGTTGGTAAGCAATAATTTTTTTATAATGAAATGTTATGTTACATATAATTAGATATGTTTATAAGTTAAGTTTAAATTAAAAAAAAAAAAAAAACTTAGTTATATTTAGTATACATATTAAATTTAAAAAAAAAAAAATTATATATGAGTGCAAAAAAAAATATTGACGTATTTACATGTGATAAAATAATGGGTATATTTATAACAAAGTTTTAAAAATATTAATCAATGATTAGTTTGGTATATATAATGATAATTATATGAAAAAGTAGTTAAGAATTTTTAATTTAAAAATGTATGCGATTGCTTGAAGCATTACACCCTAGGTATCTAGTTTGGAATACCTAGCATGCTGCCCCCAGCTAACATATATATAGGTTTACACTAGGGTTGAACCAGTTAATGGGCTCTTGCCCATTAGGCCCACTACAAAGGTCCTTTACCTATTAGGATTTATATTAGAACATAAATTAGGGTTATTTAATA